>VDFB02036863.1:0-14223 GCA_007258455.2 Sequoia sempervirens | reverse complement strand
TGCATGGAATGACCATAATTCCATAGATTTAGATCAGGTAAGAGGCTATTCCTCAATATTTTGATTCTCAACTATATCATTTTTTTGCATACTCTTTCTCTATTGTTGTTTTTTCTTTATTGAGCTCTTCATAATTGTCTTACTCTATATGTTTTTATAGTTGCAAAACAATTATATGAAAGCAGAACGAAAAGGAAAAGACCTTGTCAATAGAGCTCTCAACAAAGCTACACAACTTCAAGACAATGTTGACAGTGATTATGCTGAATTCAAGGAGTATGTGCATGATATTGAGGTGAGTGCTATGAAACCTTTAGATTAATTTTTAATTTTGGCTGCTTTGGGTTTGAGCATAGGTCACAACCAGGATTGTATATCAGATTCATTTATGATTGCTTTTAAATCTAAAATGTTTGGTATGTGAAATGAGTGCATTTTAAGCATCTGAAATATTGTTTTTTGGTTCTGGTATTTTCCTTGGTTGCTTATAAATGATAGGGAAAAAACTTTGGTTGCTTATAAATGATAGGGAGACACCTTTAGGCAAAACAATTTTAGGGAAACATGTACTTAAAGCTGTAGCACTTGAACATAGAAATGTGTAAAAGTTTAAATAACCCCCTGATTCTATTGGCAACCTATCACAGCTGCAACACTTGAACATAGAAGACTATAGAAGTTTAAATAACCTTCCTAATTCCATTGGCAACCTGTCACATCTGCAGCACTTGAAAATAGAAATTACAGGAAGAAATTTTGTGCTTTACATTTTGATTTGCCTACATGATAGAGAGAAATTTGGTGGTCAGATCTAGATTATATGGGAATCTACAGCCCACTGTGAATTGTATTATGAAGAAAAAACAAGTTTGATGTATCTCCCAAGTATCTGTACAATTTTACTCCAAGTTTTACACATGCAAATGTACAAACTACCAAAAAATTTAAATTTAGGTATTTCATCAAGCAATGGACAAGTGACATGGACAATCAAATGAGAATTTGGGAACCTCTAATACATCCTAAGTTTGCTTGATGGTAAAGGCACAAGTAATTCATAATGGTCACATTAAATTTAGAGGGTTTTACAATTGTACACCTCAAAACAATGTAAGGTATATGGAAAAATAATCCCCTCATTGATGTCTTGCACTAGGGGGTCTCATAAACCAAATCAATGTCTCTTAGAGGTGAGATAATCCTTTACAAATAAAAAGCATTGCTACTGCTCCTATTTTTACATGATACAGTCATGATTTTGAAAGTAGAAATAGTCCTTTACAAATAACATTAGAGGAAGTACAAAACTCCCACATAATGACAACATGCCTCACCAGCCCAAAGTGGGTGATTCAAGAATGAGTTGTTGAATCAACTGCAAATTTAGTGTCCAAAAGACCGTAAATTCTTTTGGGATTCACCACAAAATAAATCAAGCTCACAAAAAAATTACAATTCATGTGCTTTGCTGCAGTATTATTGTTATTTTTAAATATAGACCATAGAAATAAACCTACTGGATCAAAAAAATTGAATTAATCTCCTAGAGTCATGTACAAGACAAATCAAAATCCTCTGGAGAAATTTGCACAATCCAAGAACTCAGAGTCCTCTTGGTATCAACATTGTTCACAAATGCTAATTCATACATACTACAAATATTTAACACAACATTCTCATTCAATGTAAGAACAGGCACCCTCTCAAGTGCATTCTCTAGAACTTTAATGGATCCAAGAAAATCTATAGAATACATCAGACAGAGAGCCTTGTTATTAGTGGCTATAACATCACTTGGATCTCGATCCAACACTTCTTCATACTCTCTAACCGCTGTTGTGTAATCCTTTTCAACCAAATACTGAAGAGCTTTATTACGGTGTATCATATCTTTAAGCACTTCTAAGCTTGATGAAAATGGCACCTGACCTTTGTCCACAATAGCCTCAATTCTAGAAAACATAGTCTTGGCACCATTCAAATCACCCAACTGCAGCTGAAGATAGCCAACCCTTGAGAGCAAGAAGGGATCCAGTGGTTTTTCCTTGAGCAGCCTCTCAAGCCAGTTCATGCTTGTCATGTAATCTTTCTAGCTTAGATGATGCCTCAGAATTGAGTTTATAACAAGCTCTTCTCTCCACTGCCACCGTCTGAGACTTGCCCCTAGAGCAGAAAAATTAAACTGAACTTGAGTTGTAGACCCTGTGGATGCGTTGCTTGCGATAAACTCACCAAAATCCTCATCCAAACTATTCGAATGATGATCATGAAAACCATGACCACTACCATGTCCCACAAGCTGCCCATCTATCTAATTCTAAGCTCCAATATCCACAGTGGGAGTTTTTTACTTCCTCTGATGTTATTTGTAAAGGACTATTTCTACTTTCGAAATCATGATTGTATCATGTAAAAATAGGAGCAGTAGCAATGCTTTTTATTAGTTTGGTGTGGGTTCGGTTCAACAATTCTTGCCAAGAAGAACATCATGTTGCTCCTCTAGAGTGTCCTTGATGATTTGTTGAACATTCATGGAGGCATTGGGAGTCATCTTCTAAGAGTCAACCATCTCACCCCTGCGACAGCACTCATGCAAATAGTCTGGCTCACTGATATGGAACCAAGTTGTACTCCTTCCTTCTGTTGTTGTGAGTAAACATTGAGAGACATTACCAAGACTTGCTCAGATGCCACAAGCCTAAATTGGTGTAGGATGTCTTAATCCAAAGATATGCTCTAACACCGATGACCTGCACCACAGGGCTTGGGATGGGTGGCAATAAGGACAACATGATAAGTTATTAGCTAATAACAGTTGTATTATAACGAACATGCCATAGAATAAAAGGAACCAAAGTTCAAACCATTGTATGCCCGTGAAATACTGAGACAACATAACAGTGCTCTTCTATTGACCAGGAACAGGTTACCACATATGTATACAAAGAAACAGAAGAATAAGAATGAGAATTCTCAAGATCAAAGACCAAGGATGATGATCCTAGCTGATTCATCTATGAATAGTACACCTATGGTGAACCAAAGAGGAGTTGAGAAAAGGGGACATGACAATAACTAATTGCATGACAACATAACTGATGAGTAATTGACTGATTTTTAACTATGATTGCACAACTAACTGCATGATTGCATGATTGCATGACTACATAACTGATGGGTAATTGATGTGTTGCTAATGATGATTGCATAACTAGTGAAGACCTGGCTTATTTTTAATGTGCTGATAACAAACATCATTCTAATCAACAAGAGGTCGCAAACCACTTAGCTTGGTCTTTAATTGACCCTAATTACAACTGTTGTACTAAATAAGCCTGTAGGGCCATAGCAACCTGTAATAGTTTTAACTAGAGGGCCATGTTAATAGCCCAAAAGCATACTGATTTTGAGAAGCCTTTAGTTTTCAATCATTTTTCCAGTGTTAAATTTAGTTTCTTTGGTTAATGTACTTATTCTGTGGAATTTTATTGATTGTTACTTACCATACTTCTGATGTAGGGTCAAGGAAATTTTCTATCATTGTTTAATCATAGATTTCTAAGGCTGATTAGGCCTTTTCTTGTTTGGAATTTAGAATTTTATGTTAAGATGTGACTAGAATTTACAAATTGTACAGATACTTGGGAGATACAGCAAACTCATTTTTTCTTCATAATACAATTCACAGTGGGCTGTAGATTCCCATATAATCTAGATCTGACCACCAGATTTCTCTCTATCATGTAGGCAAATCAAAATGTAAATGTCACTATCCTTACCTCCTTTACCTCTATATTTTCCTTGTGACCTGTTGTTCCTGCATTGTTAGTCCTCAAATGATCTCTACAAAGACAATTATACAAACACATAACTCAATGTGTAGGGTCCATAATGAGTACCAGTTGAATTCACCATAGGAGGCTAGATTTAAAATTAGAGCCCTAGAGGTATGAAAGAAGAACGAAATTAAATTATAATTCATTAATGAGTCATTGACCAACAGAATGAAAGCAATGGGCAACAAAACAGATAGTATAACAATATCAAAGGCTTTCCATATGATTTTATTGAGATACAATCTAAAAAATTGTAACATAAACTAATCAGAAAAGCTTGGAACAAACTACTGATGAGCCCATGAATATAACAAATGAGTAGATCTTGCTTGTAAGGAGTAAAATAGTTTTTATATCTTTCTATTTAGCTTGAGTTATAAATGTATAATTTCAAGTGAATTCCTTAATTTGAATGTATTAAATAGAGTGCATGTGATCTCACCAAACAATAAAAGTAGCTCCAAAATCAATCTTTTTTAAGAGCAACTCTTAGCAAATAAATGCAAGCAACTAGGAGAAAGGGGACGTTGAAAAGTGTGGCTACTGAATTACGATGCCGGATTTTGGAAGTAAGGATTAAAATGACTCAGTGCTTACCGCGAATGAGAATCGTGGAGATCAACCGATAAAACCAAGTGACATTGGTTTGAAAGGTGATAATGTTAACTTTGAGTTTATAAGTTGAATTGAAATTTTGAACAAAAATTAACTATCATCCATAGGTTTTGGATAAGAAATTATTTTTTCCTAGTTTTTGACTCCTCACACCTTGGTAGAAATGTTTGTTTTGTAATTTTCTATTGTTTTCTAATATGTTATAAGGAAATTTTGTGATAAGGTTATTGAAGAATAGTTAATATGGAATGCTTGTTGATATTTAAATTGTTGATGTGTATGTACAAGCGGGCTGATGAGAATGGGTTTGTAAAAAAATCAGCTACTAGTATGTTGAGTGGAAAGCAGCTTGCTTCTCCAAACACGGTGAGTTCTATGATGACCTTAGTGAACACATTTTATCGTATTTTTTGTGTTCTATGATATTGAATATTAAATCTTACAATTTTTTATTTGTTTGAATGAGATATTGATTGAGTTGCATGTAGCTACTGTAATCTAAAGAGATAAATGTACAAGCTTATTAGTTTATGTTAATCATGCATAAAAAAAATTGGAAGCCTTTATGCAAGTTTACTCAGAACGTGGATGAAGTGCAACTTTTGAACATCATAAAAACTCAACATATCTTCCAAGGATTGTTATAGATAAAATATAATATAAGTTGAACATCATGCTTTGGATTTATTTTTGGCTGCCTTGTGCATCCTTTTTTACTAATCTCCTTATGTGTGGATGGAAACCAACCCTATACCTAGTCAAATCATTTTTTCAAAATGTTAACTTCAAGCCTATGTTTTAATTGAGTTCTGGAAATAAAATTAACTATCAATTCACAGGTTTCTGATGGCGAACATTTCGGCTTAATTTCTAGCACCCTCGGTGGCGGAAAGGTTTATTCTTTGGTGGTTCTTTCTCTTGTCTTCTTCTAAGCAGGTTTATGTTCGCTCGGTATGGCGGTTTAACAAATTAAGAAGAAGATGGAACCGCTCGGTTTTGATGATTTAAATTGCTCGATGCGGGTAATGCAATGTATGGTCGATGGAGGACTGGTTTGTAAAGGTGACTTCACCTGCCGGAAAGCACTTCCAAAACACGGAGTTCTCAGGATGACCTCAATGAAATACATTTATCAGTGATTTTCTCTGCGGTTCTATGGTATTGAAGACAAATCTTAATTTTTATCATCTAATGAGATATTGATTGTTATATGTAGCTACCGTGAATCTAAAGATAAAACTATACAAGTTTATTAGTTTATGCTATTCATGCATAAAAATTTGCTGGAAGCCTTTGCGTTTAGTAGGAATATTGATAATGTGTTATTTGTTGGAAGCCCTATGCAAGCTTGGGTTTAGTAGAACATGGATGAAGTGCAACTTTGAACGTGAATAAAACTCAACATATCTTCCAAGGATTGTTATAGATCAAATATAATATGTTGAATGTCATGCCTTTGATTTATTTCTTTGGCTACCTTTGTGTGATCCTTTTACTTAATCTCCTTATGTGGATGGAAACCAACCCTATAACTCCGGGTCAAATCGCTTTTCAAAATGTTTAACTTCGGAAATTTATAAGCTGAATTGAAATTCTTAAAGTTCAAAACACCATCATCCATACGTGTCTTTTAGATAAAAAAATTTTTTCCTAATTTTGACTCCTCACACCTGGTGAGGGAAATTCGTATGGTTTAATTCCTTTTCTTTGGTTTCCTTCTTAAGGGTTGAGTAAGTAGGTTTGTGGTTATGTTGTCGGTACTGTTAATATGGAATGCTTGTTGATATTTAAATTGTTGATGTGTATGCACAAGCAGGCTTATGAGAATGGGTTTGTAAAAAGATCAACTGCTAGTATGTTGAGTGGAAAGCAGCTTGCTTCTCCAAACATGGTGAGTTCTGTGATGACCTCTGTGAACACATTTTATTGTATTTTTTGTGTTCTATGGTATTGAATATTAAATCTTACAATTTTTTATTTGTCTGATTGAGATATTGATTGAGTTGCATGTAGCTCTTGTAATGTAAAGAGAAAACTATACAAGTTTATTAGTTTATGTTATTCATGCATAAAAATTTGTTGGAAGCCTTTATGCAAGTTTAGTAGGAACATGGATAATGTGTTATTTGTTGGAAGCCTTTATGCAAGTTTAAGTTTAGTAGGAACATGGATGAAGTGCAACTTTTGAACGTAATAAAAACTCAACATATCTTCCAAGGATTGTTATAGATCAAATATAATATAAGTTGAATGTCATGCTTTGGATTTATTTTTGGCTACCTTGTGCATCCTTTTTTACGAATCTCCTTATGTGTGGATGGAAACCAACCCTATAACTGGTCAAATCAGTTTTTCAAAATGTTAACTTCGAGTTTATAAGTTGAATTGAAATTTTAAACAAAAATTAACTATCATCCACAGGTTTTAGATAAAAAATTCTTTTTTCCTAATTTTTGAGTCCTCACACCTTGGTAGAAATGTATGTTTTGTAATTTTCTCTTGTTTTCTATGTTATAAGGCAGGTTTGTAATAAGGTTACTGAACAATAGTTAATATGGAATGCTTGTTGATATTTAAATTGTTGATGTGTATGCACAAGCAAGCTGATGAGAATGGGTTTGTAAAAAGATCAACTGCTAGTATGTTGAGTGGAAAGCATCTTGCTTCTCCAAACATGCGGTTCTGATGACCTCCGAACACATTTGCGACATGCGGATTTCGTGTCTCCATGGTACTGAACATTAAATCTTGCCAATTTTTATTTGTCCGATTGAGACACACTGAGCAGGCAGGAAATTTGTAATGTAAAGAGAAAAAACTACATGCCTTTATTAGTTTATGTTATTCATGGCATAAAATTTTGTTGGAAGCCTTATGCAAAAGCTTAGGTAGGAACATGGAATGTGTTATTTTTTAAGCTTCCTTATGCAAGCGAGGGTATAATGTGCTATTTTTTCTTTTTGCGTGAATTTATGAACCCAAAGAAGGAGACAAAGTTATAAAGGATCCATTAGATGGTGGATGTTAAGGGCATTGGGCTTGATTCTAATTCTAGTATCTATTGTACATGGAGTCAACTTGAAAGGAACAATGGATGCAAACAACATTTGAAGCATCAAGTAAATATACTCCCTTGTTTATGAAGACAAAATAGATGGAGTTGTCTGCTTTAAAGAGAGAGGGAACCTTCACACAAGGGCTACTCAAAATATCTGCAAAAAAAATGACATAGTTGAAACATATTTATCATGCAATTAGTTGTAAGGACATCTTGGCTCACTACTTGGCGATTTTTGAATTTTTGTTCAGTGGATCTAAATTATCATGGTGTATTTGAAAGACTTTGAAACTCTAGACAACTCTTTGACATTTTTTATTGAGGTATTTATATATTATAATTTCTGTGGGTTTGATCTTTTGATGATCTGATGAACTTCTTGAGTTATATATACTGATATATATTTGCATTAAATTTTTGCTTAGTATCACCTTTACTACTGATGAATCAATTTCAATTTGTATACAAGCTTTAGAATGATATGTAATATCTTACTACCAGTTTTAGTTCAAATTTAATATTATATTAGTTTTGCATTATAAAACTTATGGTATTTAATAAATTATTTATTTTGTGATTATATTTACTACCAATTAATGAAAACTAGTAAATAAAATGACTGAATTAATGACTAACTATATGACTAAAGTAATGATTAAATTAATGACTAACTATATGACTAAAGTAATGATTAAATTAATGACTAAATATGACTAAATAACTAAATATATGACTAAAGTAATGACTAAAATAATGACTAAATTAATGACTAAATTAATGACTAAATATATGACTAAAGTAAGACTAAATATATGACTAAATAAATGACTACCTTGACTAAATAAATGACCAGTTAACAACAATAAATGACTAAATTAATGATTAAATATATGACTAAATATATGACTAAATAAATCACTACCATGATTAAATAAATGACCAGTTAATAACAATCAATGACTAAATTAACGATTAAATCAATGACTAAATTAATGACTAAATCAATGACCAAATTAATGACCAAATCAATGAGCACAAATCAATGACTAAATAAATGACTAAAATAGTTTAGTCATAAATTTGGTCGCGTTATAAATGATCGAAAATAAACTACTAATGGTCACGTGACCAAAATTAGCCATTTATATGCAATTTTTAGTAGTTTATTTAGTCATATATTGTTGTTTATGTACTAGTGTACATTGGAATATCATTAAGCACGAAAAGCAAAATCTCGAATGATCACATCATCCACATGACATAGACTATATAATCTCATAATACCTCAAAGGTAATCAATACATCATGCATGGTTTAATTCCAAAATACCACATAGGTACACTAAGTAACGAACAAGGCCAACTTTGTAAATAATGATACTAAACGAATTCCACGTCTCACATAAAATAAACAAACCATACCAAGTGATTCCTAGCCTCTGGAAACTAAATTTTCCATTTCACCTATCAAATAAACTTTCACTAGATAATTCCAAATAATCAATCCCACAAAAGAGTATGATTACATTAAATCTTAATTTAAAAGTGAAGCATATTCATCATTCCTTCATGGATATTTAAACACATGTCTCAAAGCATTGATTTTCACTCCAAATAACAAACTTCAAATTCTTTTCTTGATACCAAAACCTTATTACAAGTATAGTTCAAATAATACTCCCACTATACATATTATAGGTTATATTCTTTAAAACAAATTCTAATAAATGAATTTAACATCAAAATTTCAATTTATAATTGAAATAGAAAAATCAACCAAATTACATGTAATTTAAATACTTTTAAATCTCATTAATTGAGATTAACACGAATAGAAATTTTTATCAACTTGAACACAATATAAATTTTCAATTATAAATTGATATTTTCTTTCATCATTTAATCGAAAGGAAATTCAAATAAGCTTAAATAAGATAGCTAACCCACAATCTTGGTAGGCAATTCATTTAAGTTTTTTTATAATCGTAAACTAAAGATGATCATTCCCTCATCTATCAAACTTTAAATGCACTCAATGTTAATTTAAAGAAGATGTAGTAAAAAAAACACATTGACAAATATCAACAGTAAAGGCGTTTTAACACCCTATGGTTAACAAGCAGTCAAAGATGCATGCAATATCACTGATGTAAAGAGCTACCAACAGTTAGTTAAAACTAAGGCAATGATAAGTAAAAGAGAATCGGACCTCAAGGTGTTTCACATTTAATAATAAATGGAGAAACTGTAAGTATACTGGCCAAGCGCAATACTTACTAAACAAAAGAATGAGGAGATTACAAGAATAGAGATTGTGCGCAAAAACTTGCATGGCAAGGCATGCTGAACTATGAATTTGTTGAATACAGAGCATGTGGTATGGAAAGAAGATTAGCTACAATGAACTTCAAATAACAAGAAGAGGGCGCATAATTTCTAATTTCATTTCCAAGATTGTTGCAAGGGAAACTGTCCTAAGAAATGTGATCCATTTCCATTATTTAAAGCGGATATATTTTATTTTGTGGAGAGTAAAGGTGATACAAATAGATACAATCTGGAAACTAGGCATGCGCCATAAAGATGGCTAGAAGTTACCAAAAAGAGGAGAGAGGTGGCACCATTAAACATAGAATCAATTGATTCTATAGACTAAATCATAATCAGATTTATACTGGTACACAACTAGCTAGAGGGGCGAATTCTTAACATAAGAATGATTAAAAGAAAAGTTCATGATGCTGGCTTGAAAACAAGAGCAATAGTCCAGAGATATACCCTATTTACATTCTCTACAGTAATTCAAATAAAGAGATTTCTTGCAAATCCAAAGATTCAAAGCGTATCAACCGTATGGTTCAAATGATCAACCCCATAATCAATCTGTTGTGTTAGAAGAGTCTAAGGAAGAGAGGAATGTAGTTAAATTTGTGGTTAATTCAGTCTAAAGAGACCAATAAAGATGGAAACTAGTCAAACAATGAGAGGCTTACGACATATTTTATGATCTATTAATCAAAAATAATGATTTAAAGTAAACAGTGTTGGCAACACCATGAGGGATTTCGAAGGCATAGAGACAAGGAAACAATAAATAAATTGGCCAAATGCGAAATTCGCAAGAATAAAGGAATAAAGAATATGGTAATTGTAATGATATAGGCTCATAGGCCTTGTTTTCAATTCACTTATTCTCTTTTCAAGTTCCATAACCATAACTTTATTTGCCATTTGATTTAGATGGCTACACAGCCAAAATCTACAGATATCAGTGTTACTAAAAGAAACATAGATAACCTTAGAGAATATAAAATGGGAAACAAACACTATGGACGGCATGATTCATGCGTACTATCACAGTCTTTTCACATTACTTCAAGTAGATTTTCTTTTGTTTCCAACTATATTTTTTTTCTAATGTTCTTCTAGAGATTTCAATGGTGACTCAACACCAATTAAGAAGGAGAAAACACAGGTTAAAAGGGCGCTATAGATGTATTCAACTATCTCATGTTCGTTGTTTGATTCACATCCATTGGTATACCAAATATAAATCCAAACTCTACAACGTATTTCTAACACCCAAACTATCATGACAAGATGGGAGTTCAACGCCAGAATTAAGAAGGAACCTATACGATACATAAGACAAAGTACAAACTTATCAAACACTGTATTCTTGACATCAATTCTCACGGCTTAGACAGAATAAAGGTAACAGATAGAGGCTTGAAAACTTGCAAATTCTCCATACCACAGGGATGCCCATGAGGACTATACTCCACAGTAAATTATGTGCATGGAATGAATAAAACATATTCTAAGGTTTGTTGTTTATAACCGTCAAATCAAGGCAAAAAACAAAGCATGCAAAGAGTAAAACTACCCGCAGCCAATATACACCGCATAGAAGATCAAACGAATTTCACAGACTAAATAATTTACTCTGATTAAATTCACACACAATAATGAAAAGATTTTTTTTTTTTAAATGAAATTTTTTAATTTTTTTTAAATAAAATACAGATTGAAAAATGAAGAACCTGTTATTTCCGTTCGAATCACCCAAGAATCTGATGAAGACTTCAGCAATTTCCAACCAAAACTTTTTCCAAAATCAAAATACTGCAAAGAAGTTTCTTTTTTTTTTTTACCTAAAAATTGTTGTGCAAAAATTTTCTAGAAGCTATTGCTGTGAAAAATTCTTCAAAAGAATTGTTGTGAAAATTCTTACAGAGATTTTTCCTATGAATGAAAAATTGCAACCCCTAAAGCTTTTAATGCATTTAATTATCTCAAGTTACAAAACTCAACTGATTGTGATCATGTATTCCAAAAAATTGCTCAATCAGTTATAATCATTAAATATCTAAGATATTTTCCCCCAAGTCATGTTTTCAGATATTTTTAACTTGTTGAAAACAACTCTTTTAAAATACTTGCTTTTCACATAAATCCTATTTGCACAAGTAATTCATTAATTACTTTTAAAGAGATACCTTTTCACAAAATTAACATTCTCTTTTAATTAAATGACTTGTTTAATTTAAATTAATAAATTAAACCATAAACATAAACATAAATGTTTAATCTAATATTTAAACAAATTTACATTTAATCAAATATATTAAAAAATTAGCCATTTAACTAAATTAAACAGTAATTAATTTCCAAATAAAATAACACAAACAAAATCGACACGAAAAGACAAAACAACAAACGACAACGGGCGACAATTGGATACTCGTTCAATGAAGAATGATGGTTAAACAAGGACCTAACACTATCTCTGGATCAACATAATTTCATTGGATTAGGGTATGCCCAAACCCGACAAGCATATGGAGCCAATACCCGGTACTTGTATCTGCATAAAACATCACTTGTTAAACATATTATCATATATCAGAAAACACACCATGAAGAAGAATCGCAGCGTAACAGGGTACTCACAAGTGAGTAGTGCTACACTGTCTTCTTCACCAAGACTGACAAGCATCATTTTATCATAAACATCAATCACATCATGACAACCACATTAAAACTCAGAAACAACATATCCATAACTCACAGCAGTCTGTCATAATGTCTTCATACAAACTTAACTAGATAATCTCGATATTCAATGAATCATCCATAGAGTTTAACAACTAACATAACATCATTGTCGTAACTAGAAACAATACAATATAGTATCCAAAACAACTAAATGACTAGCAAACGAACACAAGAAAACTAATACACATAGTAGCAACTGGAGGGGTACTACAAAAAAACTCAAATTCATGGTAGAGGATTATGTTAACTGTAGAGCTGCGGACGAGCTACTCGCCATAGTTTCCATAGAGGTCTCATTCTTCTTCCTCTTCCTCTTAGGTTGCTACTCCAACTTCTCAAGCTACTCCAACTTCAGCTGCTTCACTTTAGCATTTTCCTTCTTTACCACTACCTCAACCTTTATTAATTCCATAATCAATTTTAGAGCCTCCCACCCGTGTGTTGCTTCCTCACTCCATCTGGCTTTACGTTTTCCTTCTGGCCATTTCACAAAGGGTACACATTTGAATATTTCTTCATCCTATTCGCTTTCAATTCCTCACTGATACCATCCCAACTCCTAGAATCGTCCATTCCAACAGTGAGTCCAAGTTGTTCAGATAATCCTTATGCACCAGTGTCTTCATGACCTTTTTCACAACTTCAATCGGCTCTTCCAAATCTAAGCCCCAAGCCATTATGAGTGAATAAATGTCCAAATTAGTTTTGTACCTATGCATGAGTTGGTTGAATCCTCTTCCTAGAATTAGTTGCATTGATTGCACTAACTATTCATCATTGTACAGGAAACACCCCATCAGTCTCTTTATCGATGGTTCTCCATAAAAGTGTGAGATGTTTCTTTGTTTTAAGCGTGAAACCAGCCTCCATCACCTCTGTAGCAATAGATCCACCACCTCGTGTACACCATTTTCACACCTATTGTTCACCATAGTAGAGGAGCATCGAGTAAGTAATGCCTCGAGAATATAATGAAATAATGAAATGAAATAATTTAATAACTTCATTCACATTCCTTTCCATAAATGATCAGCATATGTCAGCCATCACTGCCACCTGACTCCACACACTTCTCTCATTCACTTCAAGAATTAAAACCTGCAAGTACTCCATTTTAGAGCTCCCTAAATGCACAACCCGTTTTAGTCTTGTCATCAGGGGAGAACATTAATTTCAAATATCCCGATGATGCCTCGGGATGTCACATGAGTTAGAATAATCATTATCACCATATTGGTGAGACTGTGATTCTTATTCCTTCAATAGCCACCTTCTCCACCAATGAACAACTTTCCTTAGGTCTATCGGTGAGACGCCAGATAACATCACCCCAATGCACCCCAACTCCACTGATATACATTATGCACTTGATAATCCATGCTTATATCGGGCCATCGGGGGAATGCAAACATTTGTTCCACCGATGTTCATGTGTCATAGCGATGTGCTTACTTTTTTTTATTGTGTCAGTTTATCGGGAAGAGCGCCTTAGGAGTCAGTCCAATAGGATATTGTTACACCGATACTAGGTTATGAGCTGCTTTCATCAGGCCATCGGTGAGGCTATAATGGGGGTTCCGTTGATGAGGCATTGTTAGGCCGATAGTGCTAATTTTTATTTAGGGATGAGGAAAGATTTATGGAGCCTCATACTATT
>VDFB02036862.1:67222-91945 GCA_007258455.2 Sequoia sempervirens | reverse complement strand
ACTCCTTCAAGAGTTCAATGTGACAATACTTGACAAGCCAAGGAAATTTAATGAGGTGGAAAACTTTTTATATCGAATCAAACAAGAAGAGGGTGATCGAGCAACTGTACAAGATGAGTTCCTAGATCAAAATTTGTTTGCTATCTCTATAAAGGTTCCTTGGTTTGCTGATATTTCCAACTATTTAGCTACTTTTGAAGTACCTCCTGAATTTACATCAAAACAAAGGAAGCAACTTATTCGAGAGTGTGCACCATTTAAATGGATTAATGGAATTTTATTTTGTTGTGGACCTAATATGGTTTTGAGAAGATGTGTCAGGGTTGATGAAACTTATAGTATTCTAAGGGCCTGTCACGATGATCCTTCAGGGGGTCATTATTCTACAAAAAGAAATTCTCATAAAATTTTAGGTGCTAGATATTATTGGCCTTCAATGCATAAAGATGTTAAAAATTATGTTCATCATTGTGATGAATGTCAAAGAGTAGGAAGACCAACTGCTTCGATAGAGATGTCATTGCAACCCCACATTACTTTGGAACCATTTGAAAAATGGGGGTTAGATTTTATCGACCCCATAGATCCTTCCTCACAAGGGAAAGAGTACATACTAGTCTATACTGATTATCTAAAAAAATGGGCTTAAGTTCAAGCTTTATGAGTTGCTAGAGAAGAGTATAGGATTGTGAGTTTTCATATATTTTCTTGAGTTTAGACCCCCAAAGTATTGTTTCATAGATAAGGGACCCCAATTTATGTCCAAAGTTCTTCTAGCATTTACAGACCATTTTCAGGTGAGCCATAAGAAGTCATCCCCTTATCACCCTCAAGCAAATGGTCAAGTAGAAGTGACTAATAGGGAGTTAGAAAACATACTGACAAAAACTGTCTCTTCAGGAAGAAGAGATTGGGCTAGGAAATTGCCTAAAGCCGTTTGGGCGTACAATACAACATGGAAATCTGCAACTGGATTCAGTCCCTATGAGCTTGTTTTTGGAAAGAAACCTCTTCTTCCCATTGAATTTGAACTTTAGACCCTACGTACAACTATGGAGTTGGGTCTAGATTTGAAACGAGCTCAAATAGAATGAGTTTTATAGTTAAATGAGTTGGATGAGCTTCATTTGGATGCTGTTCATCAAACAGAACTAGTTCAACATCAATGAAAAGTTTGGCATGACAAATATATTAAAGAGAGAGAATTTCATAATGGTGACTGGGCTTTGCTATTCGATTCAAGATATAAAGACCATAAAGGAAAACTCAAAACTCATTGGCTAGGGCCATATGAAATCTCTGAGGTTTTCTCTAATGGTACAGTTCAGTTAAAACCTATTGATGGTGATTTACGAACTCTCTTAGTTAATGGTCATCGCCTACGTATTTACCATAAACTAGTTAATAAAGAAGAATTTACAAAGCTGGTAGAAATGCAAGGAGAGATCCAATAGATTGACTCTGCCAAGACAGAGTCTATTTGATTTAATGTTTATTTGTTATCTAAAAATAAATAAAAAAATAGAAAATTGATGAAAAATTGTAATAAAAAGACATGTGTACCCAATTTGTTTTCAAAGCATTTTTCATAAATTTTTGGACTTAACACGTGTTTTCATTTTGTAGGACCTCTCATAAAGGAATAACAACTACGGAGTACCCGTTCCGAGGTGCTCGAGAGCCGATCGATAGGCGGCTAGTGCTTTGGAACTTGGCCAGTCCTAAGCATGGTCTCGGGAACTTCGCTCTTCAACCTACTATGTTGGAAGGATGTTCTTGTGGAATGATATAAATCTTGAAGTTCGAGTTAAATGGTGTTCATTATCTTCTTCTCTCTAGTTGATGCTCTAGTTGCATCTTTCAACGATGCTCTAGAATTTTCATCTGGTTGCTGCTCCGGCTGCATCTTTCGACAATGCTCCGAAACTTTCATCTGGTTGTTGCTCTGGTTGCATCTTTTGAAGATGCTCTAGAACTTTCATCTGGTTGTTGCTCTGGCTGCATCTTTCGACGATGCTTTGAAACTTTCATCTGGTTGTTGCCTCAACCACATCTTTCAACGATGCTCCAAAACTTTCATTTAGTTGCTGCTCCAGATGCATCTTTCGACGATGCTCCGGAACTTTCATTTGGTTACTGTTTCAGCTGCATATTTTGGTGATGCTCTAGAAATTATCCATTTTCCAAGCTCCTAATGCATGCCTTACGCGTGCTCTGGAACTTTATCCACTCTCTTTGTCCAAATGCATGCTTTACGCATGCTCCAAAACTTATTTATTTTTCATTTCGCCAACTCCTTTCTAGAAAAAATTTCAAATCTTTTTCGATACTTTGATTATCGTACATTGGTACATGTGCCTTATTTTTTCTATTATACATAAAAGCCATCCTAATAGCCTATCTTCATTAATGACTTCGTCATCCATGAGCTTCCTCATTCATGTCATAATAATTATACCGTCACCTCAGCCAATACCCTTGCATCATCCTATCAAATCGGTAGAGGTATAAGATCTTCAAGCGATCATGGAATGGAAGTAAGTACAATTTTTTGCTTTAAATAAGTAGTTATTTTAAAATAAAATATGATTGATTGGCAAGATTTTCCTTTCCCAATTTAGTAAATTGAGCCACTTGGTGATTAATTGTTAAGTACACTACTCTTTTTGCGGCCCTTCATGCAAATTGAAATTATTACACAACAAGCTCCGAGCAAGAGTAGAGTAAATGATTATAGTTTGATCATATTTTTAAAAATATCAGTGCACAAGTCTTTGGCATTATTGATTTTTTTAGCAAGGTGGTAAGCGAGAGAAAATTAAAAAAAAATGGGCAGTACAAAGAAGAAATCTAATCCGACTTCTATAGAAAGGTTATTGGGGTTAAGTAACATCTCTCGACTATTTGAAGAAGTGGGATGGTTGGATTTTGTCAGGAAGTTCAAAGGGTATAATGAAAAGCTGGTGAATGCATTTGCAAAAAACTACTCTGATGGTCAGGTGATTCTGCATGGGAAGCGGTTCAAGGTGAGTTCAAAAATTATATCTTCTATCTCAGGGTTAGAAGAATCTGGCATTAAAATATCTGAAACAACACAAACCACATATCAGAAATTATCAGAATTGTTTCTTAGACAGGGATATCCTCAACCCATAATAGTTGTTAGTACTAGGGGACAAAATAAGGGGTTTCAACGAGCTTCTATCTTAGAACCTTGGGGTACTATTGTTGCCTGGATTATTAGATATTTTACTTGTGAAGGTCAACTCACCACTGTGGTAGGACCAACATTCCACATGTTAACACATTTGCAGCATGGGAAGGAAAACCCTGCTCTAAGGGTTAATTTTCCTCATTTCTTGAATGATTCTATTAATTCTTCAATAGAGAGATACAAAACTAGTTAAGGGCCATTAAAACATCATGGGTTAATTCAATTGATTTGTAAATATCATTTCTGTAAGAAACCTAAAAGCAAATGAGAAATTTTTTTTTGGGGAAGTTTGATATGCCTACATCAGGAAGGAAGTTAGAATTAGGAGAATCTTCAAAACAAGTTGCTTCACCTTCTGGAGCAACTTTCCCCGAAGACCCTAAGGCTCCTGAACCCCAAATTCCTACCATAGTTGGTCAGGAAGTGACAAAATTTAGAAATGACGAGTTTGAAACTTTGGCCCAGATAGAAGATGTAGAGATAGTGAATCCAAATGTGGATACTCACCCTATTAAGAAGAGGAAAAGAAGAACTATTCTTCTAAATGATCCAACTATTTTAAATTATCAGGATACTCCTCCTTTAAGGTGGAGTAAAAGATTATCCTCTCGATCTACAGAAACCCCAGCACAAAGTAAAGAGAATAGGTCAAAATCTAAAAACCAAAAGAAAATCTTGGAAACTGAGGAGTCAATTCACCAATCCTCAGAAAGAGAGATGTCTGTTGAAGAAGTACATTTTCATTTGGTGTTTGAAGAAGAAGCTGTAGAACATGAAAGACAGGAAATAGAAAGGGGAAAATATCCACTTCCTATGGAGATTGATGATAGTATGTTAGGAAAATTTTCTCCAGTTATTAATAAAGCTATTGAAATTGTTGAAATTGAAAATATTAACATAGAATTGGAAAAATTGAAATTAGAGATAGAAGAGTTAAGAAGTCAGCTGCATGAAAATAAGGAGAAGATGGAATTACAACAAGAGGAAATAATGGTGTATAAGACTGTAATAAATAAAAAGGATCAGTAAATTCATGATTTAAAGTTGGAAATGTAGGGAAAAGATACTTCAATTAGTGAGTTGAAAATACAAATTCAGAATTGTGATAAGGAAAATAGGATACATAGGGATGGATTAAATAAAGAAATTCAGAATTTAAAAAGAAATTTTATGCTCATGTTTTCAGCCTTTGAAGAGGAAAAGAAAAGACCGAAAGAAGAATTAAATGCTTCTCTTAGTAATATTGTAGAATTAGAGCAGGATTTGCAGGAAAGCATAAGAAAACCAAAGATGGAATCCATAGAAGTTCAAACTGAGCCAATCATAATTGAATGGTTCCAAATTCAAATTCCTCCATTATTAATGAAATGGATGGAACGATGCTATTTCCTAAGGAATGCACAAGTTGAGAATAACATATTAAAAATGGAAATGGTGTTATTAAGAGAAGCATTTCATAAAGCTTATAAGGGGAAACATGATGCATGTCAAATAGCTGAATTTATTTTATCCTGTAGGAGACCATCCAGATTGTATTCCATGTTTTTGAATGAACAATGTTTTAGATGGAAATTGCTTTGAATTTACAATGATAAGCCTTATGAACCTAATGATAAAGAATTTGTTAAAAAAATTGCAGATTCAAAGCCTGAGGAGCAAGATATGCTTTGTGAATTCTTTACCCATGATCTTTTGTTAGAGAAGCATACTGATTTCTTTGTTAATATTTTTGTGGGGGAAGTGCAATTAAGATCTCTATTGTCTACTATGCGGAATCAAATCCATTGGCAAGAACATAATAAAGAATATGTTCAAGCAGAGAAAAGTATAGGACTTCAAATGAGATCTCCAAATAGTAGACCAACAGATTTTAAGAAGACATTTGTAGCTCTTTTGCTGGATGAGAAAATGAAGGAAAGGTATGATGATATCCTTCGAGTTTTTTATAATCATTTCATAGAACAGGGGAAAAAATTGGTTGGTAGGGCTTGGCATGCATGTGAAGAGAGATACACTCCATTGCCTATATATCTAAAGAAAAGAGAAGCGATCTCTCCTCTAGTCTTAGATGGTCCTTCAGAAGAGCAGATGCCTTGACCAAAAATTTAGGAGATCTCATAACAAAATGGATAGGAATGAGGTACAGACCTCCTTTACTGCTATACCTAGTCCCTACTTTTCATATTAATATAGATTAGGATGACATAATTTTCAATGAATGAAAACGGGGAGTTTCTTTTCATGGAGGTTTCCACAATTCCCCTGTAAACTTTGATGTCATAGCAAAATATTTGTATGATATTAGTGCAAAATATGAAGAAGGGAGTAGAAGGCAGAGTTATAATTAGGGGACAAGAGGACCTTCCAAGAACTAGGAAGGGGAGGAAATGATGAGGTAAAAATAACCACATCATGATAATACCATAAAGACCTGGTTCATACATACAAATCTTTATCCTCTACCAATTAATTAAATTTTAGGAGAAATAATTGCTTAATTTTAGTAAGAACTTGTATAAACTTTATTTCTTTTGATTTCTTAAAGTAATTTTCCAATACAAATTTAATGGGTTGTTTTAAGTGTTTTGTAGATAATAATCGATCAATCAAAGTTGCAGATTGAAGCATATAGCTGGCACGTGCTCCAGAACAATTAGAAGATATATGTTGGAAATATGCTCTGGAACTTTAGGGTGATGGACCAAAGATGTAGTTGTTCTTAAAGTTGTTATTTCTATTATCCTTTGAATTAAAGACTTTATGGCTTGACTTGAGTCTCTTAAATACCGTGTAATGGGATTAAAGATATACGAGTTATTCGTAGATCTATTCTAGATATTTTCAATGGTTATCTATAGCATCTAAAATATAAGATGTTACAGTTTCTCTATAAAAGATATGATCTTTAGAAGTAAGATATACAATGAAAAGTAATGTTATACTATCAGAATGTTTTCAAGGTTCACGAATAAAGAGATTGTTATCTAAAATTATGAGTTATGAGTCACAAATGATAACTATGATTGATAGAAGTGTTTCTGAAACAACTATGAATGTGAGTTGAGAATGAATATGTTAACCCATGAGCTGGCCACTCGACGAGAGTAGATAAGTGTTCTCTTTTATTATAATGTTGTTCTATAGGGAGTCATTAAGTTTATTGTTATGAAATTTTAGTTCTGAAGTATTTGTTATCTTTTCACTTCCGTAGTTTCTGTTATTCACTGTTAGAATCTTTATTGTTAAGAAAATGTTTTATGGATTGCTATAAGTTTTTCTTCTTTTATAATTTTTCAGTTTCTTAGTTTAGTCATTTCTGTGCTTTTCACTTTAGACATTATGCTCTCTAAATTAGTTTACTTATGCTTTTAGTTCAAGCATTTTTTGTTTTCCTAGGAATAAATTACTCTGTAGTTTTATAGTTAGACAGTTTGGAGTTAGAATTAATCTTAATTTGTTCTTAAAAGTTAGGAAACCTGAGGGAGATACTCCAGACCTCTTCTATTGCAGATTGCCTTGAACACTACCCAGTCGACAAATTGAATATTATATTCTAAAGTAATGGGACCTAACGACAACCTATCACTATGCATCCACATTTCACATGTGTCTAATGAGGTAATTACAACCATAACACTCATGAAAATCCCCTTTTTATGTTTTGATATATTTCATACCCCATTCCAAGGTCCCATTGTTGTATGGCTAAAAGCCTAAAACATGTTCTTTTGACCAAACTATGGATGCATGGAAAAAATCTATCAAATCATAATAGTAAGTAAAAGCATAGACAAGATATTGAGTTGTATGAAAAAATTCCTCAAAGAAATGTGGTCTCATGGTGATGTCCATCACCATGAGACCACATTTCTTTGAGACATTTTTCAAACAACTCATTGCCTTGTCTATGCTATCAAATTTTCCATACATTTTCCATTTTGGGCATATCTTGCAATCATTTCAATCTTTATGGGTAAATTGAAAAATGAACAAATGAAGTCAAAGATTCTTGAATTTAAGCAACTAGTAATAGATGATAAGGAGGAAGCAATATGCTAATAGTTGCAAATGCAAAGGCAAAATTTGGAAGTGTTGAAATTGAAGAAAAAAAACTAAAGAATAAAATTAACCACTTAGAAAAGGAATTAAAATACAAGAAGAATATTTTATCATTAATGAAAAGGAGGTTAGTCTACTCTAAATAAACTTGAAAAAGAAGCAAACCAAATTGAATGAGATACATAATGTATTCAATGAAGAGATTGTTCTTGCTCTTGAGAAGTTGAGGAAGGTGCGTGTGTAGATTCTTCTCTATTCATCATATGACCAAATCGACTATTCTAACACATCTTCATGGGTGGGTTTATGCTAGGAAAGGTCCTCTTTTGCACCCAAACATGCTGAAACGGTCTGAGCCACATTATACTGACGAAGTCTCTTAAGAGACCAAATTGCAAAAGGGTAGAAAACTTCATTGAGCGAGTACTCAGAAACTATAGTAGTTGGAAATAATAATTCTAAGGCTATGGGATCACATAATTCCCCTCTATAATAACCTCTCTTAGTTTTTGATAGCTCCAAGTTGTTTTCCCATGGTGAACAGATTTTAGTTGAATGAAAATGGGTCAGTTACATGTAGTGTAAAGTTGGAAAGTGGTGTAACTTTCATTATGTTTTCCATATGAAAAATTTGGTTGTTCCAACACATTCGTATGGGTGGTTGTATGCTAGGAAAGGTCCTCTTTTGCACCCACACATGCTGAAATAGTCTGAGCCACATTCTACCGGCGAAGTCTCTTAAGAGACCAAAGTGCAAAAGGGTAACAAACTTCAACGAGCAATTGCTCAGAAACCATTGCTCTTGGAAACACTTCATCTAAGGCTATTAGATCTAGTAGGACCCCTCTACAATAACCTCTCTTGGTTTTTGATATCTCCAAGTCATTTTCCCATGGTAAAAAAATTTCAGCTGATGGAAAATGGGTCAGTTGCATGTAGTGTAAAGTTGGAAAGTGGTGTAAATTTTGTTTTGTTTGTCATACGACCGAACGAACTATTCCAACACATTTTTTATGGTGGTTTTATGCTAGGAAAGGTCCTCTTTCACACCCAAACATTCCAAAATGGTTCGAGACACATTCTACCGGTGAAGTCTCTTAAGAGACCAAAGTGCAAAAGGGCAGCAAACTTTGACAAGTGATTACTCAAAAATTGTGCCACTTGGGAAAAAATAATCTAAGGCTATAGGATCATGTGGGGCCCCTCCATAATAACCTCTCTTGTTTTTTGATAGCTCCATGTTGTTTTCCCGTGGTGAACAAATTTCAGTTGATGGAAAACATGTCAGTTGCATATAGTGTAAAGTTGGATAGAGGAGTAACTTTCGTTATGTTCGTCATATGACCAAATTGACTATTCCAACACATATGTATGGGTGGATTTATGCTGGAAAAATGTCCTCTTTCACACCCAAACACACTAAAATGGTTCGAGCCTTATTCTACTGACAAAGTTTCTTAAGAGGCCAAAGTGCAAAAGGGATGAAAAATTCGATGAGTGATTACTCAAAAACCGTAGCACTTGAAAAATATCCGTCTAAGGATACAAGATCATGTAGGTCCCCTCTATAATAACGTCTCTTGATTTTTGATAGCTTCAAGTTGTTTGCTCGTGGTGAGCACATTTCAGTTGATGGAAAATGGGTCAGTTGCATGTAGTGTAAAGTTGAAAAGTGGTGTACCTTTCATTTTGTTCATCATACGTATGAATCGACTATTCCAACATGTCTGTATGGGTGGGTTTATATTAGGAAAGGTCCTCTTTCACACTTGAACACGTCAAAATAGTCTGAGCCACATTCTACCGACAAAGTCTCTTAAGAGACCAAAGTGCAAAAGGGCAACAAAATTTGACCAACGATTAATCAGAAACTGTGGAACTTGGAAACATTCTATCTAAGGTTACGTGATCTTGTAGGGCGCCTCTAAAATAACCTCTCTCAGTTTTTGATAGATCCAAGTCATTTTCCTGTGGTGAACAAATTTGAGTTGATAGAAAATGGGTCAGTTACATGTAGTGTAATGTTGGAAAGTGGTGTAACTTTCATTCTATTTGTCATACGACCAAACCGACTATTCTAACACATCCATATGGGTGGTTTTATGCTAGGAAAGGTCCTATTTTTCACCCAAACATGTTGAAACAGTCTGAGCCACATTCTACTAGTGATTTCTATTAAGAGACTAAAGTGCAAAAGGGCATAAAACTTTGATGATTGATTACTCAGAAACCATAACACTTGGAAACACTCTATTTGAGGATACACAATCACGTAGAGACCCTATGCAATAACCTCTCCTAGTTTTTGATAGCTCCAAGTCGTTTAACGATGGTGAATAGATTTCAGTTTGTTACCCTCTAATTTTAAACCATGCAAATTTTCCCCTTTAAATTAAAATGACTCCCATTCCATGCCTTCAAAATGGCTTGAAGTCACAGTTCTGTAAAGTTTCATAACCCTTGTCACCAATCCTTTTTTTTTTATAACCAAGTCATAACCTTCATATGTTCTATAACCACTTGATTCCCTGACTCTTCATTGTCAGAAGGATCAAAGGTTTTATAACCACCTAACTGCCTAATCCATCTCTCCTCTTGAGATCAGTATGTTGGAAGTTTTTGAAACCTCAAAAGTCCCAACATGCGGTTCAATGGTTCTATCTTTTTGCGACCCTGTAACCTTGCAATAGATTTCTCAAATTTTGAAATGTCGTCAGCCTATTTAATTGTTTGTATGATGTATCATGAGAATGTCTTTTCAGGTGTTTTGAAATACAAACTCAATCTTAAGGCTCTTTTCTAAAGATGGAAAATCCTTGATGCATTAATTAGTCTCTTAAATGACAAGTGTAATAAAGGTGGTAACACACTATCAGTAGGATAATATGCATCATTACCTACTGGCATAATTAAATAAGCCTGTTTATTGGGAAAGGTCATTGTACTTTTGAGCTCAATTTTTCTATCAACTTTGACATTTCAAAAATGGGGCTTCCTACAATTGGTGAAACCTGGGATGGAGAGCCTATGCCCATCATACAACCCGGCTTAGATTGTCAATTGTATACATTCGCATGGAAGGAGAAGACTAGCTGCGCCAATATCGCAGGGTAATCTTCATTTTAGAGGAGGAAGAAGAATGCACCGAGCTGCACAACCTCTTGATGGAAATGCTTCTAGTGGTGGAGAATGCTCCTCCACCAAAAGAAATTTGATTTTCTCTTGTTTTGCATGGAATATTTTGTAGTTGATGATGGTAACCGTGAATTTTGTGTAAAGAAACTATTTCCATTTCAAAACCCTTTTCTTGATATTGGTCGTTCTCAAAGACCATTATTTTCAAAAAAAATAGTTATATTTTTGTATGCATATATAGAGGAGATATAAGAATTAGAAAAGGGGGGAGGGAAAAGAAAGGAGTCGACTCTCCGCACAATTTTTGTACTGGGATACTGAGTCTATGAACTATTTTTGATACTAAAGGAAAGAAAGAAGATGTTTTAATCTTTGAATTCATCATGTTTTCTTTTGATTACAAATGAACTTTGAATCTTTCTAGTTATTCTTCAGTGTCTATTCTATTATATGAAAATTGTGTGTGTGATTATTTCTGAAACTTTGAATTCAGAATAATTCATCTATTGAAAGTGGCCTTGTGTCTTTTCCTTTCCTAGATATCATTTGTAAATGTGGAATAGATGAACTTTGTGTTATTTGTTCATAGTTACTACTTTTTAAATTAGGTTTTCACATCTACTTTCATGGTTATGGGTAGGTGTTAGTTTTCATTTTATGCTTTCGGGTGAAAAGCATACCCTGTATTTCCATTCATTGCATATCATAAGAGGGAGTTGTACCTCTAAAATTCAGAGGAAAGTTGTCAATTCAAGGACAACTTCTCCAACTGTTGGTTCTATTTGTTCTTCTTTTTGGGCATCTTCAGTCATTTTTTGCATTTAGTTTCAAAGGAAAAATCTGTCAACCAACACAATTGATGGAAAATGGGTTAGTTGCATGTAGTGTAAAGTTGCAAGGTAGGCTACTTTTGTTTTGTTCTTTGTGGGGCCAAACAATTAGCACCAACACATCTAGGTGGGTACATCTATGCTAGACATGGCCACTGCACTTTGTTATAAAAGGTTTGTAATCTTACCTATTTGAAGGGTCACAACTTTTCATGTTTGAAAAATCACAACCAAATTCATATCATCACTATTCATGAGAGCCTAAATTGATTTATTTGCAACTTTTCAGATATGCTTGGGGAAAAGGCAATTCTTGAACTTTTAGTTGATTTTGTTTCTGTCATGCATGTCTCTTGAAGTTGTTCATTGACTATTGTAAGCATGCAATTTTAACTTTTAAAGTAGCATTATTCTAATTATTGGGTTTGAATT
The DNA here is from genome assembly GCA_007258455.2 of Sequoia sempervirens. Classification (NCBI taxonomy): domain Eukaryota; kingdom Viridiplantae; phylum Streptophyta; class Pinopsida; order Cupressales; family Cupressaceae; genus Sequoia; species Sequoia sempervirens. The sequence goes on along the minus strand of VDFB02036862.1, from coordinate 80,275 downwards.
CATGTTTAGAAATAGGATGAATATCTATGAAGTTTTTTGTTGGGAAGGTTGATTTGTGGTCTTTTAATATCGAATAATCCAATGCCCTTATGATCTTTAGTAAGACTTGCATGCCTTTAGTTTTTGTTTGTGAGACTTAGTTGTTACTTTCCATTTTCTTTTTTCAATAGTTTTATGATGTTTTCTTTAGCTACGTAATACAAGAAGCATGGAGCATACAATTGAATGGTAGGATGAAGCATACACGTGGAATGGTAGATATATTCCTCAATTATATAAAGCATGAAGCATACACATGAAGCATGGAGCATGGGAGCATGCAGCATGAAGCATGGAGCATGAAGCATGGAGCATGAAGCATGAAGCATGAAGCAGGAAGAATGAAGCATGAAGAATGGAGCATGAATCCTACACATGAATTTCCTTTGTAAAGAACATGAAGCATGAAGCATTACTATATTCATATGATTAATTTAATGTTCAATAATCTTAAAGGAGAATAATGTTCAAACTTTATTATATATTTACAATTATAGAAAAGAAGAGTGCATGGAAAACACTTGGATTTTAAATATTTGGAGTAAACCATCTACAAATATCTTTTGAAGTGTGGATTTATATCACAAATATGGACACCATAAATAAAAAACATTTGTATTAACCAAATAGCCATGTAGGAATACATCAATATATGTCGATATAAGTATAAAATATATACAAAATAGCCATATAGGAACACACTGTCAAGTATATGCAATACATAATATGTCCAAAAATGCCATAAAGGCATATAACAAAGGGCCCCAATCAAAAATCATTTCCCTCCAAGTCAATGAAACAAACAGGTGGCCTTTGTTGGTCTGGTGGATGGCGATATGTATGACACTTGTTTACTTTGAACTCGAGGGCTCCTCCTCCTAGGGTTTAGTTCCTCATCAAGATGTATTTGTTACACTAATAAGTAAAGACATTAATATATAAAAATTATATTATAAAAAATGATATATTTAACAAAATAATCACTTACCACTGCTAGACGATCTCTCTCCTTAAATGAAAGATTCACATGGTCATCCTGTGGTGTGCCCAAGTCCTATAGAAGCCATCCAAATGGAAATTAAACTACAAAACAATAATCATTTGATTTTTCACTAACTAACAACTATAACAACGAATGTAATTTGAAATTTACTAATCTTCCTTATACCCCCGTGAGAGGCATCGAGTTGTCTATTGTAGAAGATACACCTTGCTCCATTACCCTATCAAAATTTGGAGGTGTTTCCACTTCCATCATTTGAAAATAAAACAAAAAATTATTCAATCATGAAAAGTAGAATAGCGATGTAGGTCATGGATTATAATGTATGAGATAATAAAAAAATCTTGAGTACTTATTGAACTATATATTTCTTACTATTATGCTTAATATTTTCCCTATCCATAGCTTGTTCGAAAGCACCTTTTTTAGGCTTTTAGCCATAGCAGCAAGGTAGTGAACTATTTGATAAAATGCTTTGGTAGACATGTATGAAAAATGTGGTACCATAGAGAAGACAATGAAATTTTTGAAAAAATGCCTCAAAGAAATGTGGTCTCATGGTGATGGAATGGCATTCCATCACCATGAGACCACATTTATTTGAGGATTTTTTTCAAACAAATCATTGCCTTTTCTATGCTACTGCTTACTATTATGCTCTCATCAATTTTTTCCAAGCATCCATTAGGATTTTAGCCATAGCAACAAGGAAGTGAATTGTTTGATAAAATGCTTTGGTAGACATGTATGGAAAATGTGGTAGCATAGGCAAGGCAGTGAGCTATTTGAAAAAATTCCTTGAAGAAATGTGGTATCATTGTGATGTCCATCCCCATGAGATCACATTTCTTCAAGGCATTTTTTCAAACAGCTTATTTCCTTGTTTGTGTTATTGTTTACTATTATGCTTTGATAGATTTTTTCCAAAATCCATAGCATAGACAAGGCAATGAACTATTTGAAAAAATTCCTCAATAAAATGTGGTCTCATGAAATGCCATGACAAGAAAATGCAATTGGCAGTTGCTCCTAGCTATTAATGCTATGTGAAGTAATTGCATCATTGCTTATGTTGAATTTCTAAAAAACTATATTATAATTGAAATTTTGTCATCTATCAACATCTAGTTATTAGTTATGCAATGTGAAGTAATGCTTTGAGTTTGAAAGATGTGTGATGCAATGTAATAAACAATATGAATATAAACTACACAAATCTATTAAGTACAATTCATTAGTTAAACTCTTTATTCTATTACCTAAGTGAAGGTTTGAACTCCATTGCCACTGGGAGTTGTTGCCATGAATTCTCCAATATTAACCTATTCAACATCCAAAATTAAATATTATAATACCATTCATACAAAAATGCTATTCACATGTAATATTTATAATTGTTTACTAGTTACATACCTCGACAATAGATGCAGTGGAGTAAAAAGCAAGAGTATGAACACTATGACGTTGAAATTTTATTACAATCATTAAACTAAATTAGTTAATCTTGCATTTCAAAAATGAAATTTAATAAATTAAATTCAATGAACAAGCTAACATTTACCCGAGTATTGAGGCTGAAAGCCTCATTCAAAATGTCATCTACCATCACCAACTGGTCAACTGCAGACGTAGCTTGCGCACCAGCCTCCTGACTACTTTGGGGTCATATGTATAGGTGGACTTGCAAGCCTGACAAATATGGGGTGGAACCTTACCCCTCGAAGTCTCCCTTGGATTGTGCTGTATTGTAGGACTTGCACGCTAGATGATACTTTGGGTCAGAGAACTAATAGACTCTAGAGTATCCACCTTAACACTCTCCTTCATGACATAAGGGATATAAATGTGCTCATAAACCACTCTAGAGAGTGATCGTCTCACTGGCCACTGAGGATTGAGACGTGCACTTGGTGCATCTTGTGCCAACCCACCACCTCTCCCCTAAAAGTCCTGCATATTGAAATAGTTGGGGATTTTGTTGAGGACAAACTACCGGTAGAGTTTCCGCAAGAAATATTGGGGGACCTCGCTATTATTGCATGGAGGATGGTAGAAAACCATCCACCACCTCTTCCAAAAATTGTCCCTTATCCCTTGGTGGTTGCACTAATGGATAGGAAACTTCTTGCTTATAAGGTGAAGATTTTTATTTGTACGTGGGTTAGTGATTAGTGAACACAAGTCATATTTTGTATTTTTTTAATTTTTTACTTGTTTGTAGGATAGTTTATTTGCATAAAAATATATGTACTCCCGCCTCTTATTCGCCCAACCACTTAATTTTTTTCTAATTACATTTACATGTGCTAACATATCTTGAAGTGATTTTGCAATCGTGGTTCCTTGTGAGGTTGAACTTACAGGATCCTTCAACTTCGCAATTAACTCAAGACTCAATTTATTTTTTGTTGTTTTCAATTTTCCCCATTAAATTTTGTTGAGTTCTAGGAGGATGTTGAGGAATTGCTGGAGGAGTTTGTTGATGTGGTTATTCATCTGGATTTTTTTGGTGTTGTTGTTCATGAGGAGAAGGATTTTAAGGAGAAAAATCAGGTGGATTTTCAACTCTTGAAAATTAAAGAAATTAACATTAAAAACATATTAAATCTACCTATTTAGCAACAAATTCACAAAAAAATAATAAAAGATTACTCCTTGGAGCTCCCCGTTGATGTGGCGACATTCTAGTGAAGAAATAGCAATGATTTGATGAATAAATTGATGAACTTTGGGGTCTCCACAATGCAAGCACGCCTTGGAAGGGTTTTTAGGCCATAGACATGAAGGAAAACCCAGTTGTAAAATGATTTCATTTTTCATTTTTCATTTTTCTTATAATAGGACATAATGTGAGTGCATTATAACGTGCTCGTGTTATGAATTTTTCAATTTTTTTAAAAAAAGTTGGCCACTATTTGGCCTCCCAACTTTTTCCACCCACCCATAATATTTGGCCTATTTTGGCTAATGTGAAAAAATACAATTTCTTACCCTACTTGTGTTATTATATGATCGTATACTTTAACGTTTGCAAAATAAATAAATAAATTAAACCCTACTAAAAGAACCTTTGAAAAATCAAATAAATAAATATTGTAGGGGGGGTTTGCAAAGTCTGCATACCTACTAGTATTATCGACATATGAACTACAACATGCTAGTACGACTTTTCAGTCAGTGGTGGTTGTTGGCCCACAACCAACAAGTTGAGGTTGATGGGGTTTGGCTTATTAACTATCATTATATATTATTAAATTTTATTTGAACTACTTGTTGTTGATTGTAACAATGATAGCCAATGATGACTATTTAGAGGAATGAAAAATAGTCGGCAAAAGGAACAAGTTAAGCTTTGACTACTTAAGTGGCACATGTGGGACTTGATTAACCTTTTCCTTTCACTAACTAGTTTACATTACCCTAGATAATCATCCTTGACTATTGTTCATCAATAGTTTAAATAACATTTAATGATATTTAATGATTTAATCACATGAAATGCTTTATGTTGCTATTACAATATTAATTATTAATTATATATTGATCTATTTAGAAGGGAATTTTTTGAAAATTGACCGATGTTTGATATTAAATAATAATTTTAATAATATATTATATATTAATGACAATTATTAAAATATAATAATTAATATTATTTAATTATATTTTATATCAAAGATACTATAGTATTATTTTTTTGATAAGTAAGGCAATATTTTATTAAATAGTATAGAAAATATACACACATCTACTTGGCAAGATTTTCAATTCGAACTAGACCAAAAAAATATACCCAACTACATTCGACCATTATAGAGGAGACAACCTACTCCATTTTCCCAACTTAAAGAAAAACAAACAACTTCATATGACAAGCATAGAGAGCAAAGTATAATTCAAAATTTCCAGTGCCGATTACCAAACCAAAAAAAACCTCAGCTATAACCTATTGGCAAGTTTTCCAGGAGAACTGAATAGTGCTCTAAGAAGTAGCCAACTCCTATAATGAAGAACTATTAGGTTAGTGGCCAACACAACGAGCATAGGATTTTTAAGTCCATACTCCTTCACTTTAGGCTCTATGAAACCTAAGAGGGTAATCCCAATTGCATTTTTGTGCAATGTAATCAATCAATGATACATTTTATACACAAATTAATTCCTTTAATTGCAGATAAAATCAACTTCGTTGAAGATTTGGCAGATTTTCAATGAAGGATTTACCATCTGCTAGGAATTGAAAATAGTTCCACTACCACTTGGAGAGATTTTCTATTTTAATATTATCTTCTCAGAAGTCTATAGTTAGGAAGACTATTTATTCACTTTATGCAAGATGTTCTTTTCAAATGACCAGTGTTTAATCAATTGGGGAAACAGATTCAAGTATGCAAGATGATCAGTAATACACAAATCACTTGTCTATGAAAGAAACAGACTATTTTTGTATTGCTTTGCATTTACAAAAACTCTTTGTGCAAGAAAAAATCTACTTCTTAGTAATCCTAGGTCATCCTCACAAAGTTTATAACCCTATTCAAGCATTTTAATCAATTCTTTGAATCAAAGCTAAAAACAGAGTAATACATTTAAATAAAACATCTAAAGACAAATGAAAATACCATTAGAATTTCTCATTCATAACTTTGAAATGAGCATACATAGGAGAGTATCACTTCCTTGACTGATATTTTGTTTTGATATCAGTAATTTCTATAGAACTCATTTAAGACTATTTCATACATGACTTCCTATCCAAGAAAAACTACTGGTCTACTTAGGATTTTCTTCTTATTGCCCTTTTTGAACTTAGCTTTACCTAGAACTCTATATAGACTCTAGAATCCAACCCATATAATAAGCCCTGAAATCCCTTTTATAGAATAAGGGAGCAACAAGCATCAGGCTTAATTACATTTACATTTCATTTTATTTGTACCAAAATTTGAGATATTTCTATTTTTTTACATGAAATAATTTTAGGACAATGGAAGAGTAAAAGACCGCCTTCCACATTCCTTGAATGAAGACATGCCGGTTCCCTGAATGGCTAAGTTTATTGTAACCATGTCGAATCATCATCCTTGTTGACCAAAGAAGATTAAATATACATTCCTCCACAACAAAAAGTTGTATATTGCCTAGATACAATATACGTTTTTCCAAGGTTAGGTATTCTGGTACTTCTCCTCTATACCAATCCAAAAACATTCCACCTCAGCACTCGAAACAAAAAATCACAAGTGTTGACTAGGAAAATCCTAATAGAAAGGGTATGGTTTCATCAAAAACAAAAATAGGGCACAATCATCACTCCGAGTCATCGACCCCAAAGGATTTTTTCCCATGTTTTTCTTATGGTGGGACTGGAGAAACTGTCACCATTGCTTTGACATGATTCTTTGATAGTACCAGGGAGAGGGAATAATAATTTCCCTCTAATTCAATGTCACCCTCATTGTCTGAAGGGTTATTAAGAACCTCACATGGAGAATTGCATTCCTTCAGATAGGATTTACAATGCTTTCTCTTCATCCATGCCTTATTATATTTTACCGTCCTCTTTTCTCTATATTTAATCAATTCTTTTGAAACTATTTTCTCTTTTGGACAATAATTTTCCTTGGTATTATACTCCTTGAATTTCTCGGTTCCTACTATTCCTTTTGGTGTATCAGGAGCTCCATGCATTATAGATTCATTCTTAAGGCCTCCCTTAGGCTCAAACAAACACAACTTCTCATATTTTTTAATCATCATGACATACCCACTTGCCTTAGAAATCCCACACATTTCTCAGGAAAATCAAATCCTCACACACTTTCTTATCAATTTTTGACTCACATTCATTGCGAAATGAATTATTACATGGAAAATTACTCAGGTGATTTGTATTAAATAGGAAATTTGAAGCATGCAAGATTAATGACTTGAAATCTCGTCATGTGAGCAAGTTGGAAAATTATAGCTCAAGATTGAATCTAAGCCACTGCTTTAAAGAAATTAAAACTCCATCCATGGGAAACAATAATGCCAGCTCAATTGTTGTGATATGTCAATCAACATGTATCGCAAACCTAATATGTGCTTTCATTAATACTGACGAAGTACACAAGACAAGTTTATCTTAGAGGGAAACTTTCTTTATACACTTCATCACTTCATCGCTGATCCTAAACTCTAATGAAAGCATTTGTGTGGTGATTTTCAGTCCATTGGATTATCCTACTTTAAAAATTTATCAACGGTCCTTAATCCTCTTACTGCTTCTTTAAAATTTGCTATGTAGCCCATTCCATGTAGTGACTATCGCTTGTCGCTAATTTAGTTTGTCTCTGCCCTACTTTATCAGTGATACAAATATCCTGGCAATGTTCTTTAGTAACATTTATTCTTTTTTTGTGCATTGCTAATTCAAACCTCGTTCTTAAGACTTTATTAGCAATGGGAGATGTGGTGTCAGTACTAGATTTGGACACATACAACATGCATAGAACAAACATCACAAAGACATCACCCATATGATCATATCATTTTAGCAAAGGAGAAAGCCTTTTAGAAGGAACCTATTGCTCATCGCTATTTTGAAACTTAAGTTCTAAGATAAATCCACGATGGCTGATAAGGTCTCCGTTCATCACTAATTCTCCTCATATACTATGCAAGCAATTAGCAATGAATGGTTTACATTATTTATAGAGCTCATCGCACATCGATAATGTGAGAACTACCTTTACAACATATCTGTGATTATACTATGTGACAACATATTGCTCATCGCTATTTTAATTTTCTTTTTTAATGGTCAGTTGTGATGGGTGATATGAGCATAAGGCTAAGGACATCGCTCATCGATATTACAATTTTGAAAGATCAAATGCCATTAGCGATGGGCAATATCAGAGGAAAGTACCGCTCATCGCTCATCACTATTTCAAGGTGTAAATCTAAGAAAAAATCAGCGATGAGTGATATAGTTACAAGGGACATCAGGACTTAAGTGAAGGTTTTAGGCAAGTGCTCATGAGTTGTTCTTATGAATGGAACTTCCTAGAACAAAGATTAACTTGAAAACCTCTAAATTATAAAATATGAAGATCATAAGGGCTCAAAGATCCTTACCCAATTTAATGAAGTAGAAAGTTTGAACCTAAGCTAGAAAGGGCCAGTTACCTGGTGATAATGGATGACTAACAGATACATTAAAGTAATTGGCAACAAGTAATATGGAGTCAATGTCCCAATAAAATAATGTAAGCTTTTGCAGATAGTAACCCTATGTCCAAATACAATGACGGTTTTAACACAAAATAAGAAAAAAAATCTTTTGAGGGTTCCATCATAACCTACCACCACCAACCTACTCACTAAACAACCAAAATTTTAAAACCACAAATGACTAATTACAAAAAAACCATTCAATTTTGCAAAAGATTCAAAATATTTTACCCAATCAACACCACTAGCAGCCATCAAACCCAACACTTTCTTCAGGTACTCCTCAGCCACTGCCACGATCATCTTGTGGCGCATAAGGGCCAACCCACTCAAATCTAGAAGGAAGGGATAGAAGACCACTTTGTTCAGTTTAGCCAAAAGCTTGAAGTCTCAAGGTCGCGGTAACCCAGTTTTGATTATCACCAACTTAAGCACCACATCTAGACCACCTATCAGGTCCTTCCTAAACAACCAGACCAGTAACTCCTTCACCATATCCTTTGAAACTTGACCATCCAACAATGAGGCCAAGAAAAGTGAAGAAATGTGTGCATTATTGCACCCATACTCGTTCCTCTCCAAGTGCCCTCTACCCAACACCATTTTTACCACTACCACTATAAGCGGGTCATTGTTAACTAGAATTATTTTTAGCCTTTGGTCCATCACCTCCCTAAAAGAAACTTGATGTTATGTAGCCAATAAAGAGACCATAGTGTCTACACCAAACCAAACCAATCCCTCTGTAGAAACGACAATAACAAATTTTGACTACCTAGCCATTGACAACCACCACTGATACCAAAGACCATGCAAAGAAAGTTAACGAACCGTATGTTGAAGTGATCAACCCAAGATCTTCAATTTGCAACACCAAAGAACCTCCACAAGAGATAGAGAGAAGCAACAATGGAAGATGCTATTCCACCAAAAAAGGATTGCAATATGATACAATATGATCAATGCAATACTCTACAATACAATACAAAATATGATAGAGATGCCTTGATTATAAAGGAAAGGATGAGAGATAAGTTAAGACAAGATCATGAAAAGTTTCTTAATCCTATCACATGAGACAACTAACTCATAACTACCTAGGAAAGTGTAAAGTCTAGATAAGACAACTAAGACTTCTAGAAGATACAACTAATGTCCTAAGTAAACTTAACATGTGAATTAAGTCCCCTAAGTCACTAGTAAAGGAATAAACTAGGTACAAGACTTATTCACACAAACACCCTACACCATAAATAGAGCCACAAACCTAAATAAATTTTCAAATGCTACACAATCAACTCCAACTCGAATTAATAATGGCCACAATCTTCAATTGATGATGCTACCACATGAGCCAAGCATCATATTTTGGCTTGGCAAGCTGTCCTGCCATTAGGGATTTCCTCCTACATCCCTGGCTCTGATAGCAAGGCTATCATTAAGGGACAAGGAATTAAAAAGCTTCATTAAAACTAGTACTTTTTCCTTACATCGAGCAAAACTCTGCTCTATATCATCTAGCTCATCTCCCGTCCACCTTATGTGGATGCCAACCCATACAAACTACCCGTTACCCTCCGCCAACTCAAAGATAATATATTATTAATCATATAATTAATTAAGTAATAATAAATAATTATTAAATATTACATAATATTAAATATAGTTTAAATAATATTTAAATTTAAATTTTAAATAATTATTTAAGTTTAATTTTATAGTTTAAATAATTGTTTAAGTGGACTTTTTTTACTTTTTATCGAGGGAACAATTTTTTAAAAATTTAAAAATTTCACTATTGCAATTGAAGTGCATAGGACAGAGAATAGAGTAAGATTGAGACCCACTAATCATGCACAAAGTAAAGTCTTCTAAAATATGCCCCTTGGGCACTACAATTTCGCTCTTTTTTTTTGCATTCACAACATCCACCGGGGTATGTGCAAGATCATGGGAAATTAGAGTTAGGCAACTTGACATAAAAAATTGAATAGGTTATTAACATAATTTGAAAAATATGTAAGAATAAAAGTTGTAGAAAATTGAATATAGTTTCTAGACTATTAGTCATTTTTTGAAAAATATAAATCTGTTTTGAGAAAATTTGGAATTTCAATGCAGTGGTACTAAATTTTCAAGAAAAAAGATAAGAAGCAGGTGTATCTCTTACCACCCTAAGTACAAGAAAAAAAAAAATATATTTTTTTTGAATCTTTCAATATAAGTAGAGGACACATGCTTGGATGTGCCACATTTTTTTTGTAATGTTTTTTCCATTTAAATAATTAGTTATGATTTTTTTATTAGAACTTTTTCAGAATTATTAAAATGTTTGTGTCTGACCACCATAACTTGGTAAAAAATTTATGAAATTCAAATTTTTTTATCCTATAGTATGTGAAACATAGAATGTGGTGCATCTTGTAGGTTTGAAAAATGTTAAGTAGTTTGAAAGCTATAGAAGTTTTTCAATCACCCTATCAATTAGGACTTTAGTCGTAATGTATGTAGAAAATCAATAATAATTATTTATTAAATTCAAAATAAGGTAAAACTTATATTGTTGAAAAGTTGACAATTTTTTCTATAAACCCTTTTCATTTGATGAAATTCGGATAAAAAAAAGTCGTCAACCACAAGGGTGAACTTAAAAAATCTAAGAAAATTTTTAAAACATATTTTTTTGGTTGACTTTCTAGGTCAGACAACCCTAAATCAAATCCTGAGCCAATATCCGTTTTGGTTTGGTAATACCAAACCGAAATAGATATTCATTTTGGTTTGGTAATACCAAATCAAAACGAATATCCATTTTTTTTTTCAAAATGGATATCCATTTTGGAAAGTGGGAACCCATATTATTGAAAAAAAATGGATATATGTTTTGAAGACCTTTAAAACCCTCTTTTGTAAAATGAGCATAACTTTTGCATTTCTTATAAAAATGACTTTTTAGAAGCATTGGAAAGGTGATTGAGAGCTCTACGCAATAGACTAGGTTTTGTTTGTATATTGTACAAAAATAATAATTATAATCATTTGACCTTCATATTTCATTTTTTAAACATCAAATGCTCACTACTTTTGCATGCAAAGTCTCCTTTTCATTTTTTTTGTAAAAGTAATCTCAAAATACTTGAAACTTTAGAAAAGTAATGAATAATGAAATATTTATATTTTTTTGTAGTAAAGAGATGAAACAATCTTCATAAGTCATCATATCTCTCTATCTATTTCTCTACCTCTCTATATATCTCTGTCTCCTCTTAAACTTTGGACCTATCCCTCCCTCCTTTCTTCTCTCTTTGTCCCTCTTTATACCTATCTTTCTCACTCTCTCTCCTTGATCTCTAGACCTATCTTTCTACCTCTATCTCCATCCTCTCTCTCTCTCTGGTCCCTCCCTCTCTCTCTCTCTCTCTCCCCCTCCCTTTGAAGTATCTCTTCCTCTCAAGTATCTCTCCCTCTTAGGTCTCTCTCTATCAAGTCTCTCCCACTCCTCTCTCTATTTGTTCTCTCCACTCCCTCTCTCTCAATCTCTCACTCAAACTCACTCTACCTCTCAAGTCTCTCTCTCTCTCCCATGCTCTCCCTCTCTCCCTCCTCCCTCTCTCCTCTCAATTCTATCTCCCTCTCCTCCTTTATCTCCCCTCTCCTATCAAGTCTATCTCCCTCTTCCTCCTTTATCTCACTCTCTCCTCTCAAGTCTCTCTCTATATATATATATATATATATATATATATATATATATATATATATATATATATATATATATATATATATATCCTTCCTCCTATATCTCTCCTCTCTCTCTCTCAAGGTGCCATATATACTCATGGGTCCTGCCCTCCCCTCTCCCTCTCTCTCTCCCTCTCCATCTCCCTCTCCTCTCCCATCTCCCTCTCTCCCTCTCTCTCTCTCCCTCTCCAAAAGTATCTCTCTCTCTCTCTCTCTCACACACACACACTCCATATCCATCTCAGGTCTCTTTTTCTCTCCCACTCTCTCTCTTCTCTCTCCCTCCCTCTCTCCCTCTCAAGTACCTCTCCCTCTCCCTCACTCTCTCTATTTCTTTCTCTCCCTCTCAAGTCTCCCTCCCTCCCTTTCTCTCTCAGGTCTCTCCCACTCCCTGCTCCCTCTCTCTCCCTCTCTCTTCTCTCTCTCTTAGGTCTCTCCCACTCCCTCTCTCTTCTATCATGTCTCTCTCTCTTACTCACACTCTCCATCTCCCTCTTAGTTATCTCTCTCCCACTCTCTCTCTCTCACAAACACACACAATCTTTCTCTCTCTCTCTCACTCACTCACTCACTCACTCTCCATCTCCCTCTCAGTTCTCTCTCTCCCACTCCCTCTCCCTCTCCCTCTCCCTCTCTCTCAGTTGTCTCCTTCCCACCTTAACTAGATAACTCTCTCTCTCTCCCCCTCTCTCCCTCTTAATTATCTCTCTCTCTCTCTCTCTCTCTCTCTCTCTCGCTCTCTCCCTCTACCTCCCTCTATCTCCCTCTCTCCCTCTCAAGTCTCTCTCTTCCTCCCTCCCTCCCTCTCTCTCTCTGTCTGTCTCTGTCTATCTGTTTGTCTATCTCCCTCCCTCCCTCAAGTCTCTCTCCCTCTCCCTCCCTCTATATCTCTCTCTCCCTCTCTTCATCTCAAGTCTCTCTCTCTCCCTCGCTCTATCTCTCTCTCCCTCTCCATATCCCTCTCACTTTCCATCTCCCCCCATCCTCTCTCCCCCTCCCTTTGAAGTCTCTCTCCCTCTTAATTCTCTCTCTCTCTCTCTCTCTCTCTCTCTCTC
>VDFB02036862.1:0-67202 GCA_007258455.2 Sequoia sempervirens | reverse complement strand
TATTTTTTGCATTTTTTGCGCCAACTAGAACAAGTCGATGCTAATTCAGGTGCAAATTAGCACTGAAATTAGCACCAAAATTAGTGCTGATATTAACACGGATATTAACACCTAGTGTAGTGCCCATATTAATGCTTAGATTAACACCAATATTAGTGCCAAAAACTATGCCTATGGTAATGCCTAGATTAGTGCCTAAATTAACAACAATATTAGCGTCTACATTAGCGCCCATATTAGTGCCTAATGTTATGCCTATTTTAGTGCATGCTTTAGAGCTTGTTTTGGCCTTGAATTTAGTGCCTAATTTAGTGCATAATTGTTCTAATCTACTAGGGATTAAGGGTGTTAGAACAAAAAATTCTTCCCCAAAATTCGCTAGCCCTCAATTGCTTGCCTACATTTCACTTGCATCAAAAGATCTACTGCCTTTGATTTTTCATTGCATTTAACATGAAATGCAACAATTTATGTGACAAGGTCCATATTGTCACCAGTATTCCCTTTGTACATACCCATTTATTCCTCTAGATAATCATAAAAAAGAAAAATGTGCCTTTACCATAGTACTTTGTGCAGATTAAGGGTTGATGGTTGAGTGATTAAGGGTTGAGGGTTGAGAATTGAGGATTAAGGGAAGTTTAATGTATAGGGTAGATGTTTGAGGTATATGGTTCAAGGATTAGGGTTGAGGGTCCAATGTATAGGGTAGAGAGTATAGGGGTTGCGGGATTAGGGTTTAAGGGTACTTGAGGGTTGAGGGTAGAGGGTAGAGGGTACTTGATGGTTTAATGGTTGAGGGTTGATGGATTTGGGTAGAAATTTTACTTGGGTTTAAGGGTTTAAGGGTTGAGGGATTAGGGTTGATGGATTACTAGGGTTGACTAGGGTAGAGGGTATTGGGATGTTGAAGATAGAGTGATGTAGAGGGTTTAACAATTTAGGGTTTAGGTTATAGGGTTGAAGGTATAGGGTTGAGGGATTAGGGTTGAGGGTATACTAGGGTTGAGGATGAATTAAGGGTTGAGGGCAGTGTAATGTATACTAGGGTAGAGGGTAGAGTTAGTAGAGGGTGTAAGGGTTTACGGTTTAACTAGGGTAGAGGGTTGAGGGTATATGGTTCAAGGATTAGGATTGAGGGTCCAATATTACATAGGGTATAGGGTATAGGGGTTGATGGATTAGGGTTAATTAAGGGTATTTGAGGGTAGAGGGTAGAGGGTAGAGGGTAGAGGGTTGAGGGTTTAAGGGCTAAGGGATTAAGGGTTGAGGGATTAAGGGTTGAGGGTTGAGGGATTAGGGTAGAGAGTAATTTACTTAGGTTTAAGGGTTTAAGGGTTGAGGTATTATGGTTGAGGGATTAGGGTTGAGGGTATAATAGGGCATTGGCCGGTTGAGGGTAGAGGGACGTAGAGGGTTTAACAGTTTAGGGTTTAGGGTATTGGGTTGAGGGTATAGGCCCGTTGAGGGATTATGGTTTAGGGTAGAGGGTATAACAATATTTAAGGTTGTTTTAGGGTTTAAGGGTTTAGGGTTGAGGGAAATTAAGGGTTGAGGGTAGAGGGTTTAGGGTATGGCTAGGACATTTGAGGGTATATGGTTGAAATTCGATTAGGGTTGAGGTTATAATGTAGAGGGTCGAGGATATAGGGGTTTAGAGTTTAGGGTTTAAGGGTTGAGGGTTGAGGGATTAAGGGTTGAGGGTTGAGAATTAAGGGTTGAGGGTTTAATGTATAGGGTAGATCAGAGGGTAGAGGGTTAAATGGTTGAGGGTTGAGGGTTGAGGGTTGAGGGTATATGGTTAAGGGTCCAATCATGTATAGGGTAGAGGGTGCAACCATAGGGGTTGAGGGTATGTATATGGTACATATGCCATTGAGGGATTAGGTTTGAGGGTCCAATATTGTATAGGGTAGAGGGTATAGGAGTTGAGGGATTAGGGTTTGACTAGGGTAGAGGGTAGAGGGTTGAGGGATTAGGGTAGAGAGTTTAGTAATTGGGTTTAAGGGTTTAACTAGGGTTGAGAGATTAGGGTCAAGGGTACAAGAGGGTATATGGTTTAAGGATTACAGTTTAAGGGTCCAAAGTATATATAGGGTTTAAGGGTTTAGGGTTGAGGGATGCTAAGGGTTGAGGGTAGAGGGTTTAGGGTATAGCTAGGATGTTTGAGGGTATAATATGGTTGAAGTTTGATTAGGGTTGAAGTTCCAATGTAGAGGGTAGAGGGTTGAGGGATTAACTAGCGTTGAGGGTTGAGAATTGAGGGTTGAGGGTATAGGGGTTGAAGCTAGATTAGGGTTTAACTAGGGTTGAGGGTAGAGGGTATAGGGTTGAGGTTTAATTAAGGGTTGAGGGTTGAGGGATTAGGGTAGAGAGTTTATTCATTAGGTTTAAAAGTTTAACTAGGGTTTAGGGATTAGGGTCGAGGGTAGAGGGTATAATATGGTTCAAGGATTAGGGTTAATTATATTAGGGTCCAATGTATATATAGGGTAGAGAGTAGAGGGTAGAGGGTGTAAGGGTACTTTATGGTTTAAGGGTTGAGGGTTGGGGGATTAGGGTAGAGAGTAATTTACTTGGGTTTAAGGGTTTAAGGGTTGAGGGATTAGGGTCGAGGGTATAAGAGGGTATTGGGTTGAGGGTAGAGAGATGTAGAGGGTTTAACGTTGGTTTAGGGTTTAGGGTATAAGAGGGTAAAGGGTTTAAGGCCGATTTAGGTTTAAGCATTTAGGGTTGAGGGACATTATTAAGGGTTGAGGGTTGAGGGTTAATGGTTTAGGGTATAGCTAGGATGTTTGAGGGTACAATATGGTTGAAGGTCGATTAGGGTTGAGGTTCCAATGTAGAGGGTAGATGGTATAGGGGTTTAGGGTTTAGGGTTTAAGGGTTGAAGGTTGAGGGATTAAGGTTTGAGGGTTGAGAATTGAGGGTTGAGGGTTTAATGTATAGGGTATATTAGAGGGTAGAGGGTAGAGGGTTTAAAGGTTGAAGCTTGAGGGTTTAAGGTTGAGGGTAGAGGGTTGAGGGTATCTGGTTGAGGGATTAGGGTTGAGGGTCCAATATTGTATAGGCCGGTAGAGGGTATAAGGGTTGAGAGTATGTATATGGTTGAGGGATTAGGGTTGAGGGTCCAATGTATAGGGTAGAGGGTATAGGGGTTATGAGGGATTAGGGTTTAACTAGGGTTGAGGGTAGAGGGTAGAGGGTTAATATTTAAGGGTTTAATGTATTTTTCTCCAATTTTTTGAAAAATTTGGAGTTATTTATTGGGATGGCACTATTTATTTTACACCGAAGGTGTACACTATTTGAAGAAGACAAGCATGAAATCGCCAATCGATGGTTGATATCAAACTGTTGACCCTTGAAACTATTTAGTCCATTGATACCCTTTTCTTGATTTTATCAGATTATAATAATACTTTACCTGCAAAAGTTTGCCCCACACTGTATAATATCTTATAGAGATTGCATACAATTTATTTCTACTCATGCTACATAATATTTTCTACTGCTTGTGGTTAAAGTATTTTTTATTCTACTTTTTTATAGGCATGTAAATATTATTTGTTTTGTGAGCCCTAAATTACCAAGTGCTAGACGAAATTACTTTTTATTCTAATAAATTTACTATTCTATCGTTTTACTCCTTGCTTGGTAATTTGCAAACCACTTGGTTAACAAAATACTCTATGCATATACATATTGATTTTTTAAAGTATTTAATTATAAGGATTGTACTATTTTTTTGGTATTTAAATATAATGATTTGTCTTCTTTTTTATTTTCTTTTCCATTTTAAAATTTTGAATAGGTAAAATGAACATTTAGTAATTAATTTTTTTTTAGATAATATTAGTTGAGTTTTAAAAAAAAATTAAAACTGTTTAAATAATGAGAATGAGAATTATAATGTACATTCTTTTTGCATATACATATTAATTTTTTTTTTTGTTTTTTTATATTGAAACAATGCAAAAATAGTACAATAAGAATAAGGCAACACGAAGGTTGCCAAAAGAAGAATTACATAGCAAACAACTAGATTAGTATTTTTTTTTGGTACATAAGTAGGAGATTGTATTAATCAAAATTCAAAAAATTATAGATTGTCTGCCATTGCAAGAATATTCATGAAACCCTAGCAATAGATTTCGCAACTAGCCAAAAAATCGAGTGGACAAGCTAGAACTATGCTTTAGAATTTTTAGGCTACCCAAAACGCCCATTTTTAGCCTCACCAGAGGCCAAGAAAACCACCAAAACATCACCAAAAAACTAACCTAACCACCACCAAGAGCCACCGATGATCGCCAAAGCCAAAAAACTAGCACTATCCCACCACGAGCATGAGGTCACAAGAAGCCATTGAGATATGCAAAGTCATTGAATTCCTCTATCCACTCCAAATCCTTAGTCTCCACCACCTTAAGAGATTTTTTCATATACTCCACCCCAACCGTAGCCACCATTCGATGCCTGACTAGAATCAATCCTTTCGGCTCCAATAGAAGTGGAAAAAATTAGACCACAACACCAGGAGTTTTGAGCATTTCCAAGTTTTTTTGACACGACACCCCAGAGCTAATAATAAAGGCCAAAATAACCTCATCCATGCTACCTAGGAGATTAGGCTTGAATAGCTTTCTCATCATTGCCCGAACTAGGTTTTTGGGGGTGCTTTGATCAAGCAAAGATGCCAGAAAATGAGTGACTATGTGGGGATTGACTCAAACCATTTCATTGTAGGCCACATGCTCTTGGCCCAAAACCATTTTCATTGGAACCACCATCAAGGAATTAAACTCTAGAAGAATCCATTTGAGCCTTTGGTCTGTGAGTTTTTTGAAACCCACCTGACTCACATTGCAATCTAGGAAAATTAGAGTGTCGTGCCCAAAGGCAGATAGTGCCTCAATCAATTTAAACACTACATACTTCATGTCCTCCACTATTCTTTCTCACCCAAGCTAGAATGAAAACTCTAAAAAATGCAAAATGCAGAGATCACCACCTTCGTTGGATTAAAATGAATGCCACCCTTTCATGGCATGTTGTACCACGCATACATGCCACCCTTTGAGCTTCTGAAAAGTCATGTCGAGACCACCAGCTAGGAATGTTGTACCCCTTGGTATAAATTAGGTGATGTTCAATCATGTTTTTGTTTAGTATTTAATTAATTATAAGGATTTGTATTATTTTTATTTTCTTTTCCATTTTAAAATTTAGAATTAGTAAGTATAATTTTTATTTATATTATATTAGTTGAGTTTTTAATTTTATTTTTAAACTATTTAATTATGAGAATTGTTTTTCCTGTAATTGGGAATTATAATGTACATTATTTATTTTACATTATAATTTTATTTGAAAATAATATTTATGAGATTATTTGAAATTATTTTTTAAAAATTTCAAATGAATAAAATAAAATAAAATAAGGATTTTTTATAAGTACAAGCATTAATGAAGGGTAGTTTGAGCTCAAATTTTAATGATGGCCTAGCATACAAAGCTGGGTATGCAGGATGACATCGTTGGATCGTTAGGAGATAAAATTTCCATAAAGTGAGAGCCTTAGGAGATAAAATTTCCATATCAATTCCCATATCCTAGAAGAGTATGTGTTGATGTTGTTGGAGCTAAAAAATCCACATTGGTTGTCCCACACACCTCAATTTTCACTTATCTTCCCATATCCTAGAAGAGTATGTGTTGATGTTGTTGGAGCTAAAAAATCCACATTGGTTGTCCCACACACCTCAATTTTCACTTATCTTCCCATATCCACCATATGCTTCATTTCCATTTCATAATAATTGACATTAGTATAAAGTACCAAGATAAGGTCCTTGATCATTACAATAAAGGTAAGTCTCTGCCTGAAATGTTCTCCTAGCAGCTCATGGCATGTTGCTAAGACAATTCCTTATCAGAGAGAGTCTCACCATAGTCTCTTCGACACAAGAAAAAAAGGCTGATAAGAAATGTAGATGAGACTCCTGAATGTCTAAGAGACATATTAAAATGTATTCTCACCATCCTAAAGAGTGGCATGTCTAAGAGACTTGGGCATGTCAAGGAGAGAATGTAACATGTCTCACCAACAAATCATATGAGTGTCAACATTCAGGAAACAGAAAAACATCTCTCAGAAACTGAGAGGTTATCATAAAATGAATAGTAAATCAATGGTGGAACAAGCACTGATGAAACAACAATGTCGAAGAGACATTGGCATGTTGAGGGGAGAATCAAAGAAATCTCTTCAAAACTCAAGGAGCAAAGTATCGACAAGACACAAAAATATCAAACAAACATTGGATGAGGTCTCATCGACATCTTAAAAATGATGTGTTGAGGAGACACAAAGATATCAAGAAGACATTACAAAAAGTCTCCCTGACATTCTAGCACAAAATATCAATGATACTAAGGGATGTTGGAGAGAGGTGACCTCGGGTCTCCCCGACATAACAAAGTCACATAGACATCATTAGCAACTATTATTACTGAGGAAAAAATAAAGACATGTCGAGGATACATAAGCTTGTTGGTAAGAGAAATCACCAGTCTCATCGACAAAAAAGAAAATCATCACTGAGAAAACTAAGAAGTAAATATCGAAGAGAAATTGTGATATCGATGAGAGAAGCCTAAATGTCTCTTAGAGATTTCTCAAAAGATGGCCAAGGATATCGAAGAGAGATACAGACGTTGTGATCAGAGTCTCATCGAAAAAATATGAAATAATTGTCACTAGATTGATTTGGCAGATTAATTCATCAAAGAGACAACTTCCATTAATACATAAGTTTTATAAGAAGGTGGTGCAAGCATCATTTATGAACCAAAGCTAGTTTAAGCATGCTAAAATTTGATAAAAGCAGCCTCTGAGAAATAAAAATTCACTGCGCATTGTGGCTAAGCATTTGGAGGACGAAGTTGGATGAAAGCAAGCAACTCAAAATTTTTGGCATTCACTCAAGTAAGTACACCTCGGCTCAGATGAACATAAATGTTTGAATATAGATTGAAGTACAACATTGTTAGGGTTAGAATGGATAAAACCATAGAAAAAATAAGAGTAAAAAGGAAAAAAACTGAAACTAGACCTCTTAGTCAAGACTTAATAGATCAGTGTTCTAGGTCTGGGCCTAAAGCATGAAGAATTGCTTAGTTAAACCCATCATGTGAGACCCTAGTAGAAAGGCATAAGAATTTGGGAGATGTATGGAATCCACATAGAGGCTACGAGTTGTTCATATATCATTATAGGAAGAAATATAGATATAGACTAGTTTCAAACCCATGGAATTTGAATTTAGGGAAGCTAGTAATGCCAAATGTTTTTGTGAATGTAGATTTAATTAGAGCATTGGAAAAGAATTATAATCCCAAAACAAGGGAAATTCATTTTCCTGATGGGTCACAGTTTATGGTCATAACGAGGGATTATATTTGTATGGTTTTCCAATTGGACACATCTTTGGAAAAAAATTTTATGGTTGAGAGACTTGTTGGAGGAGTATCACTCTATGGATATGAGTTACAAGAGGTGGAATCTGTCTCTGAATAGACCCCAAGGGTCTAGGAAATCAACCTATAAGGTTTGCTAGCAATGAAAAGCTCCCATTTTATGTAGAATTTTTTGAAGAATATTATCAGTACATATACTATTCAGCTGACCAAGTGTTGAGAATTGAGGCCCTTGCCAACATGAGTATAGCTCCCATGGTTTTGGCAGCATACATTCAGAGTCAAGATGCTAGGCCCTATGATTATGTAGAGTATCTATTGGAGGCCATTAATAGTGTTCTTAATGCTATTAAGAATAATAGTGAAGCTATCAATTTCAAGCACTATTCCCTTCTTATACATATGATACTGTACGAGGGCTAGGTGATGGGACTCTAGGGAGAAGAATTAAGAGTAAAATATCTAGATAGTGATGGTAATTCAAGACCAATGCATATGTGGACATTAGTCTAGGCTAGTAGATGTGGGATATCCCACTACTTGTACTTTGAGGAGCATTTTTTCAAACCCTTGTATAAATTGCTTGGTCGTAAATGTGATTATAATCTATCCCCTGAAGTACAAAGGTTTCTTTGACCAAAGGAGAAAGGCCATGATGGAAAGATAAACCACAATTGGGGAGATTGGTATGCTTTTTTAGATTGTACCGTCATTAGGGTGTATGGATTTGAGGTAGAACCATATTTGTTGCCTAAGACTGTGCCAGATAGAGTTGCTTATCTTGAGATTATAAGGCAATTGTCTTATTCAGGCTTTATGCATTTGAAAAAATTTGGAAGGCAGACATTCATGTCTTCTACTTTGTGTTTTGGTGATTTCACCATTATTGTTGAATGAGGGTTTGACTTGGTTGGAAGCAAGTTAAATTATTATGGCTTGCCGGTTGGAAATAAGAGGAATAATTTTGACCCTGAGCACCTTATAAGTGATGCCAAAATTTATTATAAAATGAAAGGATATGAGCATAAGTTTGATGTTGATGATGTTTTCAGGAATTGTGAGGATAGTCAGACAATCATGAGAGAAAATACATACAATAGGATTGTTATGGTTGAGGCCTGGAGATTGAAAACTAACCCATCTTATGTAGAAGATTTTTATGAAATTTAGGACCCCATGGAGAGAGTTGAACAATTGCTTCTACAAGAAGAGATAATAAAGGATGTACCTCTAGTGGCATTTGAGAGAAGAAGAAATGTTGGCTCTTCAAGGCAAGTAGAAAATGTAGCACCATTAGACCATTTATCACCTCAACCTACTCTAGAGGTAAGATTTTTAGTTAATACACCAATCATGGTAGAAGATGATGTTGAAGAGGAGGATGAAGTCGCACAAATCAATACTCATATCATTCCTCCATATGAAATGCCACTTGAAAGGAGTGTAGTAAAATTTGAAGCCTCTGATGAACTATCTGATGATGTGAGACATCAAGCCATTCAAGATTTCATTATAGATGATGCCTTTGTCCATAATCCTGAATTTAAAGCTTTCATATATGAATATAAATGAAAGGTGGTAAGGGAAAGGTTGAAGGGCATTGACCCTGAGAAGGAAGCATATGCTTTAAAAGAACTTCAACATGAAATTGATAGAGAAATGAAACATATGACTATTGAGAGAGGAAGGGAATTGTTGAAAGAGGTTGGGGTTATGCTCCTTCCAGGATGGGATATTAGCTTGACCATTGTATTTGATAGTTTTTTGAAAATAAAAAATAAAACCTTGCACTTAACAGATGGAGCTAGTGACAAGATCTACATTAGATTAGGATTTAATCTTGACAATACTACCTTGTAGATATGGGCACTTTATCCACCAGGGAAAAATCCTTCCCTAGTTGATCATGATCAAATTTTTAGACATCTTTTGGTGCAGAGATTAGGAGAAACAGATCCCATGGAAATTTCTGATTTGAATGTGAATGTGGCCAAACTCACAAAGGCTCAAATTCAACAACTAGTAAGGGATAAGCAGGGGTTGATAGAAGAAAATGAAAGGTTGAAACAAGAGTTGATCAACTACAGGGATAGACTACCTTCTTCTTTTGCAAGGCTCTATTCTCCTTTGGTTGAACATGAAAGGAAAGTGCTTGGGGCAATGTCATAAACAAAATATTGGAAAAGAAGGCATGGGAAAGTATAGAAGGAACAAGAAGAGTTAAAGGGAAAACTCAAAATCACTACCTTTGTGATGGCATCAAAAATAGTTTGCATGAGATTCCAAGACATGCACAAACATGCTGAAAAAGTTTGGAAAATTCATGACAAAATATATGCAACATTATTGGAAAACACCAGAAAGAAGATAACTCTATTATTGAAAAAGATTGAGTGATAGGATGAAGGAGGTAGAGTCTTAGATCATTTCAAAGAAAGAAGATAACTCTATTATGCTGCAAGAATACTAGGAACTCATGAAAGCTCATAGGGACTTCCTTAATACCCAAACACAACAGTTGAGTGATTTCAGTCAGCCACTGAGTATGGCCTTACCCAATTTCTTTGAAGAAATAGAATTGAAAGATCAGGTTGCATGGAAGGATGAAATTTCCAACTATCTACCACCTATTCTTGATGTGATTAAAGATGAAGAGGAAGTGCTTCAGAGGATGCACCAACAACTTGGGAGAATCTTCAAATTGGAGTTTGCTATGAAAGACATCATATATAGTTTAGACACTCATGCTAAAAGTGGGTACGTGGAGCATTTGTCAAAGGTCAACTTTTTCATTTCACAGGCCAAGAGAGGAGTGACAGGGGATAGATTTTGATAGTTTTGGATACACAATCATGGTACACGAGCCTTGAAAAAATCTTAGATGACCACGAGCACTTGCTAGAGATTAATGGACTACAATGCATCCAATAGCAAACTCTTAATATTTTTTGTGTTTATTCTATTTATGTTTTAGTTATGAAACAATGTAACTTTTTATAACAGGCCTGAAGCTTGTTACTTCCCATATAAATAGGGAAACCGAGGCCTAATTTTGAGATATCATATCATCATCATCACATTCCATTACATTCCATTACATTAGAGTAGGAATTAGTAAGAAAATAGATTGCATAATTCACCCATCCATACCATATTTCAAAGACTTTTGTCATAATGCTTATATTTTGAAGTAATACAATGGAGCAGACTATTCATAAATCGTAATTCATTTTCAATGTTCAATTATTATGTTGATTTTAATACTCATTTATTACTTTGTTGTCTCCAAATTGGTCAATTATAGTTATTTAAATCTATCTGATTTGTCAAAGCACATTTGATGTTACTATGTGAAAGAGTTGATTGGTTTCTAAGTTGATGTTGTGATGTGCCTAACAATGATATTTTACATAGATTGTAATGTTTGTTAATTTTTTAAAAAAATACCACAGTTATGTGAGATTGTCTCCTTGGTGAATAACCTCCTTTCATCCTTAATTTATGAAACCATCTCATTTTCTATGAGTCATATTGGTTCAAATTATTTTACTACAACATTGATTTTATGTTTGTAGTCTATAGCAAAGTTTATCTTGAATCATATCAAGCTGAGTTGTATTTTCATAGACAAACACATATATGATAGAATTAATATCCACCCATTTGCATTTTTCATGAAAAGATCATAGATTTTGGAATTGGCATCTACCCATTTTCCTTTTGTGTAAATAGGTAAGTAGATGATTAAATTATCCACTACCCATTTTCTTTAGCTATTAAAAAATTAAAAAAATTGACATTATTTTTCTATGTCCATATATTAACTTGATAATAAATTTATTGGAATTTTTCTATGGACTAGATTAAATTGCATAAAAAAATTGTTAGTGTGTAAATTTTGAGTGATTGTAGTTCTGGCCATCCTTGGGAATACATATATTCAAGCTTTCCAATGCATTTTGATGGAGCCCCTAAAATTTTTTGTGTTCCATTTCCAAAATCTTGATGAGTTTAATGAACTATGGGTTTTGTCTCCTGCTACTCTATAAGGGATTTTAGGTTTACCTAAGTCTTATTTGAAAAAACCTTTGAGTCCATATCCTCACCTAGGTTTTAATTTTCAATTGAATCCTTGTGTTGGTCATAAATACTTTAAGTCATGACTCTTGACATTGAAACCCGTTGAGTAACCGACCCTCTAGTCCTATTTTACTAATTGATCTTGTTGGATCATTATTTTTGAAATTTTCCTAAGTCAGGCTGAATATTTCCCACTAAAAAATCTTAAGTATTTTATGTCGTGGGTGTGGCTTCATCGACCTAGTTATGTCCCTTCTAGGATTAACATTTTTTGACATGTGTAGATATAAGAACCCCTGAATGTCGTTCGATCAAATGCAAAAAATATGGACCATAGCTCGCATGCTTGTTCCATTTTGTCTCTCATTCTTTTATTCATTCAAGCTCACAGGCGAAGGCCATGTGTCCCTGACGATTAATGGACCAGGCATCATTGATAAAGCGTGCAATTGGTCATTGAAGAAGATCAATAGTGGGAGATAAGTGAGGTGGCCACATTTGGATCATTCCCTGCATGCCCATTTTCTTTTCTTGATTATTAAATAATCACACGGGCTAGTAGGTGATTGCCACTTGTCTTTGCTGATGATGGGCCTGAGGATTAGTATTATTGGGTTTCAACTAAATCAATGGTCGATAATAGGTGACGTGGAGTAATCTTGACCATTGCCCGCCATCCCGTGTGGGTCCCATCCTACTTGCCAGATTCCCAATGGGGAAGCGGGCATCTGCCGCGTGGAGTAATCTTGAGAACATGGAAGCATAGATATGTTGGAAAATTTTTAATTGAAATTTCAACATGGGGCATAGGAAGTAAAATGTGCTTTACTAATATGCATATATTGCACATGCTTAAAAGATCTTTTAATTTGATCCATAGATTTTGTATGAAGGATAAAGTTGTTGGTAGCTAAGGAGTGTGTATGACGAGGCTGAGAGATCTAATCTCGGCCTCTCCCCGTCTCCTTGTTGATGAAATTTGCACATGATTTATGGCTCATGGGGGCAAGGGGAAAATGACACATGGATCATGGCTATAAAGACAAAGAGATGGTGGAGCTCGTGTACTACAAGCAAGTATTTCCATGTGGCCTGTAGTGATTTGGTAAGTGTTTCGGTTGTGCATAGTCAGATCTTTTGTAATAAGCTGGTCAAATCTAGATTGTGAATCAATTAACTCTCCAAACAGATCAACGATGGGTATTCAAAACTTAGTTGAAGGCAAGCAAGCCATTCTAGTTTGTACGAGCGAGCCTTAATAATTGAAAGGACATTGAGCTACTGAAGTAAGGAATTGCATAATTATTAATGTTTATCTCAAAGGCATAATTCAGTATTAAAAGTATACTCAATACACTCAAGGAGCTCATGTTGTGGTTTCTCAACATTTTCTGATGTTGGAACTAGGGTTGTCAACTTGCGAGAAAACCAGTAAGTCAATTGTTGCTTTCCTTCTAGCATTATTGATAAGTTGTGATTTCTCAAACTTAAGTCTACTAGGATTTTCTTGGTTTGGATTTTTAAGGTTTGATGTTCATAAAAAATACTTTATTAATTCTACATTCGTATAATTTATTCCAAACCCTCACAAAATTCATAGGGCTTGTTTAGTTAAACTAAAAAACCCTGCCTTGTAGTACTTCCTGCATTATGGCTCCTAAAGTAAAAGTATCTTTGTCTAAAGGGGAAGCTTCCACTCCGAAAAGACCTCTAAATAAAGAAATTATGGATCAATTACCACCCTCAACCAGTGGGAAACCTAAAGGGCAATTGATTCCCAAAGGTCCTCAAATAATAGAGGGTTTGTTCGATAGAAGATGTTCTATCAAGGATGCTAAATTTCCTTATACTGGGTGGGAACTATTTTATAGTTGGTTTAGGAATAAAAATATGGGTACCCCAATAGGAAACCCTTGGAACTGTGACCTGGGAAAGTTAATTGTGTCAAATGTCTATATGGATGTTGAATTTCTTAGGGAAATAAATTCTAATTATGACCCAGTCATGAGGACTATCAGAACATATGTTGGGAAAGAAATGGTTAAGATCACTAAAGAATAATTGGGTCTTGTTTTCAATCTTATTGAATGGAGTGATGAAATGCATGAGATAAATGAAGATGCTCTTAGGAAAGAGTATGATAAAACGAAGATTTCATTCAGAGTCCACATCTTTCCAATATTTCTACTAGAAATTGTAGAAGATTGTAATAGTATCACATGATAAGGAACCTTTCCTTGTTAACTATTTTGTTCCCTATTTAAAAATAACCTTCTATTCCATTTTACAGATAATTGGTTATGATCTTGTCTCTAGAATTCCAATGGTGTGGATGTATATGGCTGCCCATATCCAACATCCCCAATATTGTGCAGTGTATGATTATGTATGATTTATTTTTGAAAGAATACATGAGGGACTAGTGAGATTAAATAAAGGTGAATTTGGGGTAAGGTTCAACTAGTACTCATTGCTAATGCATATGTTTTTGTACAAGGGTGCAATTTAATTTGGACACAATATTGACTTGGAAAGAAAAAGGGGTGACTTGGATCTTCCTGTGAAATGTTGGACCATAGTGTTGGACAAAGATGATAGGACATATGATTATGTCACATTCCATAATTTGTATGCTTCTAAACTAAAGAGATATTTGATTATGAAGTTACCTAGAATTCTCGTTGCTCTACATGATTTCTTAAGACCCAAAGAGAGAAGGCTTGAGATAAGAGTTGATCATAATTGGGGAGATGTTATGTCACTCCCTGATTACACTATAGTAAGAGTATATGGTTCCAAAGTAGCACCTCACTTGTTGTCAAGGTTTGTGCCAGAAAGAATTGGTTTCCTTGAGGTTATGTGACAACTAGGAAATGTTGAAAATTAGCATTTGTTGAATCAGGGAAAAGGAACTTCCTTTCCTTCATACACTTGTTTCTCTTCTTTTGTAATGACCAAAGGAGGTTGGAATAACATCCTTCAAATACTCAAAACATACCACATGCAGAGGATAGTTGAGAGGGTTAGATATGATCCTAAAGGTTTTATGGCTTGTTTGAATGGGAGAAACAAGAGCTACAAATATGTCCAGATTTTCCAGTATCAACAAGATGTAGTAAGAAATATATTAGACACTACGGAATAGGAAAATAGGTTAGCAAGGTGGATTTTATTCAATAAGATACAAAGGGAAATAAAGAAGGAAGAACTTGATTTCAAGGTCCCCCCAGAGGTTGAGGATATATTACAAAAGGTGGAGCATGTAACAAGGAATTTTGATTCAATAGTAGGCCACCTTGTAACTAAAGGGGTAATTATTAAAGATAAAGGGAAGGCTCCAATTACAAAATAATAGAGTGGAGGAGAAATACCTGCTATAGGAGAAGAGTCTACATCACAAGCCCTTGAGGAACCAAAAATAAAGTTCTTTATAAGGAGAAAGAGTAAGGAAAATAAATCTGATGAAGCCTATGTTCCCACTCAACAAGAGGAGCACAAGCCTCCTTCTCCTGTGCCACAAATACCACCTCCATCTCCACCAAGGCCGATAGAGCCTGGAATTATGAACACTGATTCCCCATCACCTAGTGAAATACCACCTGAAGAGCCACCATTGAAAAAGACAAAAGATTGAGGCCACTAATTTAGTGGACTATGATGATGAAGGTTCTAATGATTACATTTGGGTGTTAGAACAAGAAATGCAAGAAGGAGCGCCCACTGCATCTGTAGTAAGGGAAACAAATAAATTGGGAAAAATATTGAGGAATGTTTATCTTAGAGGGCTCAATGGAAGTGATGATATGCAGATTGAGGCCTGTGCCAAATTCTTGGATGATGATTCATTTGTAAAGACTCAAGATTTTATCTAATTTGCATATGGGGATAAAAGAGATGAGTATGTAAAAAGTTTGGCTATAGAAAGGAGCCTTCATCCAAAACTTCCTGACACTATCATTCAGAAAAATGTGTTAAATGAAATGAGATCCAAACTCCAAAACATGACTGCAAAGGAGGGTCGGGAATTGGTGAGAAATAGCTGCATCTTGTTGCTACAGAATGGGATCTAGCTTCAACCATAGCTTTTGACACAATCATGAAATGTGAAAAACCTGTCTATGATATAGAGGAAGAAGCTACACTTGCACTATAGGGGTTTTATTTCAGTGAGGAATGGGAAGCCTTGGCTATATGGTCTTTAGCCCCAGGCACAAGAAAGTTGGACATTCTTGAGCCTGCACCTAACTACAGTGGAGGCCTAATAATAAAAAGAGTGTTAGAAACATCATCCTTAGAAGATGCAAACAAGTCATTTCATGTTGCACAGTTCATAAGGGCCACTATGGAGTCTGTGACGGCTGAAAAAGATAAACTCAAAACATAATTGAATAACTTGTTGGTTAAGTATGGAGATCTTGAGAGAGATAATATGCAATTATAGAAAAACATGGCATTATTGGAGGATGTGTTCCAAAGGTTACAACCCAAAAATCCCAAGCAGAAGGATGCTGACTCTCCCACCACTGCACAAGAGGATGTATCCCTAGTGTTTATTGCTAATGTAAATTCTTCATGGGAAATTGCACCATATAATGTGGGAAATGTGCCCATTTCAATAGTAGAACCCAGTACTTCAGAAGGGCCACAAGTGGAAGGGGATATCAATAGGGAAGAATTTCTTAGTCAATTAAATGAATAACAAGAAAAATGTATTAGTCATGGTGAAGATGCTTTTAAGAGCAATATGAGGATTGTCACAATAGTGCTAGAACATCTGAACAGAGGAGTGAATAGAAAATTAAATAGTATTCACTACAGGTATTCATCCATGTTTGATGCTATCAAAATGTTTGACATTGACAAAGAAAGAGCTATTCCACTCATGGAAGTTTGGATCCCTAGGAAGTAGGAATTGATATTGATAGGAATTGGGGTTAAGCAAGACCCCAACCCACCTTAAAAATTTAAGCCTACTATGATTCTTGTAAATAAGATTAGGGATATAGAGGAAATATTGAGCCATTGGAGAACAAGATAAAGGATTTGGTAAAATCCTTCCATGAATCTCATCATGAAATTTTTCCATCCATTTTAAGGGATGATGGTAGCATTAAGACTCTACAAGAGTGGAAAATGAAGAAAATAAGGTTATTTTAGATCAAGCTATGGAAATTTGTCAAAAGTTTGATATGGAGACATTAAAGGTAAATATGGATATGTTAGTTCATGTTGAGACTGTCTTACTGGAATTTGATAAAGAAGCTAATCATAGTGTCACCAAGTATGCACCTTATAAACATAGGGCTGATGAAGTAATGAAATTTGATGGGCCTACTGAAGAAGAATTCCTAGCATGGAAAGGAAGGTACTTGGAAGGAGTGGGAGGTCTAGCATTAAGAGTGGTGGGCCAATGATTTGAAAATTTGAAGTCTGCAACCATGATGGATAACAGATAGATGGGAATGTACTACATAACATGTATTTAGTATAGATTAAGCTTTTGATAAAGTATGGAGAAATATAGTTCATCTTATTCAAAATTGAATTGATGACAAGGATGCAAATGTAGTTTTTCCTCTTGCCTTTTCCTTTTCTATTTTCTTCATGCTTTTTCTTCCTTTCATTTTGTGTGCATGGGAACAAGTTTTGAGGTAACTATTCGGTTGTACCCATTTTGAAAATTGGACCAAATCTCTAACATTGAATGAAGATTACTTTCATTTTCTCACATGCCTCCCACCTCTTGGGAATGCATTGTAATTGAATGAGAGAATCTTTGATGTAGCGTTCCAATAGGGTTTTGACATGTGTACTTTTTGGCTTGAGGCTTGTTTTGCTCCTTCATTTCTATAAGAAGGAATTTAGGGCTAGAAAGTAGGGGTTTGTTGTTTTTGCAATTAACATTGAGAATTACAAGGAGAATACTAAGCATGTTTTAGAGTTTTTGGTCTTAATTTTTAGAGGTCATTGTTATGTATGTAATTTGGATAACAGTATAGCAATATATATAGAGAAATACCAATTTCATGTCTATTGTCGCTCCTTGTGCTCATTTTATGAGTTATGAATGAAAGTAATCCAGGATTTCTTTTACTTGTCTCTATTGTTCATCAATGGATGTTTGATTTCATTCCTACTTATTCATTCAATGAATTAATGTAAATGCTTGGACAAGATTATTAACTCATGAAAATCAGGTGCTAGGATATTGATAAGTAGTATTTACAATGTTATTGCCATCTTGGGATTTGGGTGTTTATTTTCTAACTAGGTTTTTGGGTACCACTTTTTTTGGTGGTTTTAGATCATGGTTTTGTAATCACTAGTTATATTTATATGGTGCTTGAGAATTAATTTTATAGTAACTAGATGAAAACCTATTGGAATGTCATAATAAGGCAGAAAAAATGGAAAAAAAGATAAGAGTCTCATTAGACTCTATTTGGCTAATTCAATATTGTTGAATGTACATGAAGAGACCATTATAACACTTATTTTAAAGAAATTGGGAGATACATATCAAGCTAAATCTATAGTTAATAAAATATTTCTAATAAACAAGTTATATACCATCAAAATGAAGAGTGGAGGTTCTATAGTTTAACACTTGAATTAATATTACTGAAGTATTTCAAAGTTTAGGCCATAAGAATCATCCCTTTTTAAATATGGATTGCAAATAATTTTAAAATTTAGAAGTCTTGGTCATTAACATTATTGTCTGCTACATGTAAAATAGGCAAAATTCATTATGAAGTTTGATCATGAAATTTAAAATAGGCACCTCGAAAAAAATGTAAGCCTTGCCAATACAATATTCATTTTGATTTATTTTTTAAATTTTTTATAAAGTTTAAAGTTAAATTAAATTAAATTTCCACCATATAAATACAATAGGGTCTTGGGAAGGATATGTCTCAACTTATTTTACATAGATTTTTCTAAATATAGGTATGCTAGTTCAATATTGTTGAATGTACATGAAGAGACCATTATAGCACTTATTTTAAAGAAATTGGGAGTTACATATTAAGCTAAATCTATAGTTAATAAAATATTTCTAATAAACAAGTTATACACCATCAAAATGGAGAGTGGCGGTTCTATAGTTTAACACTTGAATTAATATTACTGAAGCATTTCAAAGTTTAGGCCATACAAATCATCCTTTTTCAAACATGGATTGCAAATAATTAGGAAAATTTAGAAATCTTGGTCATTAACATCATTGTCCGTTACAATGTCATCCAGTGTATCATTGTCAATATTCATATGTTCTTTCAAGTATATCATATTATCATCATCCTCATCTTGACTTGCATCATCTTCATCATCATTGAAATTTGACTGTAGACCATCTATATTGTTCCCGAATGTATTTGGGTCATCATTTTATATACCATCCATATTGTTGTCTTCCATAACATCATCTAACTTTGGGTTGTTTTATTCTTTTTCCTGAACATAACCATCTTCAACATCATCATGGATGTCAATTTCTTCGATGTTCTCTAATCCCTCTCTCTCATTTTGTTCACCATCATTGTTTGCTTAGTATCCACTAATGTTTTGTCAAACACATGCCTTAATATTGGAACCTAATGTAGGAAAAACATCCATTTTGGCTCCAAAATATCTTCATAGAAAAATATCTGCACATGAACGACGTACACATATTAGACATATGTTATAAAATTTTTATTGATTACTAAACACATGCATATCTTCACAATATACTATGAATTATAAGATTAATGATCACTACCACTTCTTGTTTGATTTAAAGAAATACCTGCTCACAATGAATTGGTAGAACATAAGGCTCCTTATCCTTCGGTAGGAAGCATGAGGAATCTATAGAAAATAATCCACTATGGGTATCATGTCTTCATGTCCTCTCAAATGCTTTATACCATCTACACTTAAAAATGAAACATTTAAAAGAGAAGTAAACCAACTTAATAATTTATTGTATTTTCCCAACATATTGTAGATTCCTTTCAATTATATTCTTATCTTTTGAGCTTGATCGACTGGATTACTTGAACCCAACCATGATGCGACAATCGAAGGATCATCTCTTTACATCTACACTTTCTACATGATAATGTCAACCATATGCCCATATTGTTGGATATTTCCTCACATGTGAAAGACCATTTATTTAAGTGAAAACAAATATAATGATGAATATCAAAATATTTAATAGTGTCAAAATTGTAAGGAAACAACATTTTGTAAAATTCCAACTGTACCTTTCTTTCACATCCTCTAGACATGTTGATTTCATCTTCTATTATGTTTGAATCTATACCTGTATCTTCTATTTGATTTTGAATTTGTTCAGTAACCCATTCTGGTGTGTAATCTTTGCCCCATTCTCCAAGCATATTAGTGGGAAGTGGAGTATTCTTTGGGTTTAATCTCCTAAACTGTCTCCTTGCTTCTAACACTTATCTCTTTTTATCATATAGATCAATCCATTTGTTCATCAAGTCCATGTGGTACAAAATGAACTTGTTGAGTATCACACTTTCATCTACACCTATTACATGTCAACATGTTTATTTCAAACTCCAAATATCATGCTATTAATTTGATTAATTCCAAATATCATGCTATTAATTTGATAAATAAATTACAGAGTAAATTAATGATTGCAAGAAAAACAACCACACTGATCATGAATTTACTTACTAATTTCTACTTGAACACCATTAGATTATGGTTTTTTCTCCATCAATAATATTTGATAATCTTTCTTCATCCCATATGTGTGGCCCATCTTCAAAATCCTTACCAAGGAATTCATACAAGAAGAAAAATGCTTCATTCAATACATACCCTTCAACCATGCAACCCTCTAGATGTGCCTTTTGTTGAATATATTATACCTCTTAAAGAAAAACATCCACCTCATTGATACAACACTCACCAATTCAATTTAATTGACTAGGTGTATAAGTAAATGGAATTGTAGGTACATGAAACTTGTAGGGAGCTCCTTCTCAAATACGCATACAATTTCTACAATTTCCTTCTTCCACTTTTCCACTTCATATTTGTGGATCTCCTTGTATGAACCTTTAGTTAAAAATTAAAATGCAATATAATATCTCTATGTCTCTCACACATGAACATTTCATATAACCACATATCTTGTAAATGTTAACAGTCGATCTATGGAATTCATTAAGTCAACTGTAAGACAGGATTCCCCCCTAATTGCCAATGACATGATATGCTATCAAACACATTCATGAAAAGGTCATTAGTAATTTTTTCTCACACAACAAAATATCAAAATATATTTTGTACTTAATCAATGTTACCAGTAAATGTTAAATGATGATATTTAATACCTTCATAAAATTATGAAAATCATGTGTTTTAAATCTTGTGATATGTCCATCAACTGTAAAAGCTTTAGCCAATGATGACCCATAGCTAGTAGGTTTCCTTATTGAAAAAATGACATTATTTAGTTTCTCTAGCTCTTTTTTTTTTCAAAATCCATGGAGCTTCTATATATGTTTCATTTTACCTATTTGGCCACAAATGTTTTCTATCAAATTTGGTACGTGAAAGAGTAATATCTCTCTTCAAAGGAAAGGTGTCCTTCTCTTTGCCTGATATATGTCGAAATAAATAATCTGGGAAATTTTTGAAGATGTGAATAGGATCTAATAGGTGAGATATCAATAGATCCTTCTAGTAAGGGAGCTCATAAAATATGGATTTCCTTTTCATTCCTTCTGAAATATTAACTACAACTTGTTTTAGTTCTTCAATTGAATCACCCCAATCAAAAAAATCTTCCCAATCTTTCAATTCAGCATCTTCATACTTCTTAAGCCAATCACCTAGACCCATAATCATGGGAGGGCCTCTATTTTCAACTTTTCCATCAAATTGATTCTAAACTTATGATCTAGTGGTAGAAAGGCCCTGATGTTTTCATAAATAAATTTATGTAGATCTTTAGAATACCACCCTTGAAATTGTTCTACAACTCTTGGACATGAAAATATCCCCTTTGTTTGAAGCCTTGCAATTCAATAAGTAATGTTAATAACATCAAAAAACTATTATAAAACTAAGTATGAAAGTTGGGATTAAAATAATTTATGATTGTAAATACGTAAATATTTTATCTTATCAAAACAAACACCAAGTCCTGGGAAATCATGAATTGTACAACATAGCACACCATACAACATGAAGGACCTATTTGATGGAGGACATGATATGTCACACATTCTTATGCCTTTCCATAGTAGTTACATCTCATCAATAAAAGGCACAAGATAAACATCCATGTTTTTAACTTGATGTTTTCCTTGAACAATGAGAGTCAACATAAGGTGCTCCTTTCTAACACTCATCCATGGGGGAATATTGTATACTATCAATCCAATTGGCCAAACACTATAATTTGAGTTCAGGAAAGAGAATGGGAACACTCCATCAATTGCAAGACCAAACCTAATACTATGGGGTTCATCTTTGAATTTTCGTGGCCATTTTTCCTCTGTGTTTCATTGCTTTGGAGTCAGAGGGAATTCAAATGAATCCATATTTACTCTTTTTCTTTGCATGCTATTCCATCAATTGTGCAAGTGACTTGCAATGAAACATTCGTTGAAGTCTAGGTATAATTGGCATGTGACTTAAAAACTTCTTTGGAACTATAGGACCATGTACATCTGTATGATATCTCTTCTCTTTACATACAAGGCATTCTACCTTGTTTTGATATTCATCTCTATATATAATGAAATCATTTTTACATGAATGAATTTGCTTATATTCAGTCCCCAACTCAACCAACAATAGACACGCCTCTCTGCAAGTTGATGGAAACACATTCTCTTCAGGGAATGTTTTAGTTTTTAGTGCCCTGTAAGATTGCTAGAGATTAAATCAATTGAATTTTTGACTTATGATGAACATGTTTGATATGTCAATCTATACAAGGACTATTTATATACAATATATTGTTTTAAAATCCCCTTAAATAAATATAAATGAATTTGATGAATGTTTACGAATTGCGTACACCAATTGACAATGCAAAGTAAGAAATATATTTCACCTCACTTCAGTAGGGTAGTGAATCCTTTGTTTGACCAACCAAATAGTGACTTGATTTCTAATAATACTAATGTGCATGCCAGTTTTGAGGTTCTACTTGCACCTGATTTGAACACAGGTGTCTTCAATGCTTACTTGATGGAGTCTTTTAGGTTGTTATCATCAACATTACGTTGGTGGCAATTACCCCTGCTATCATCATTATTGTCAACTATATGATCATTATTTCCATCATTGTTTCCATCCCCAAAGAAACTTGTAAGAATTTCATTCAATCCTTCTTCATGAACTAAATTTTCACTATCATGATCATCATATTAAGGCTAGTTGGCATGTCATCAGTGTATGCAGATCTCATCAGCTCTTCAAATTTCTCAAGTGGTAGTAATCCCTTCAAACTTGCTCTTTTCGCCCTGGTATTATTTAAAGGATGGTTTGGATCATCCTGTCCAAATATTAATAACTAATTGGATCATGGGTATTAGTATGTGTTTCATAAACATCTTCTACCTATCAACAAATGCAAGCATTATTTAATGTTTTCCAACAATTGGATAAATCATAAATCTATCAATTTCAAAGAAATATAATCAAATATGGCTTAAAAAATAAAAATATAAATTGTATGAACATATATAAATCAATTGAATAATGGAACATTATTTTATAGACTACCTTTTTTATACAATAATTTAAATAAAACATAATTTTGAAAACATAGTTTATAAAACATTAGTCCAGACTCATTTATTATTCTTTGGTTTTCTGCCCTTAAGAACATCCTTAGCGAGACCTTGTTCTTCCCTTTTTTTTCACGCAAGAGTGCATTTTAAGAAGGGATAATCAATCAATAGCTCATCCCCAATGGTAAGGTCCTGAATAGCCTCAGCCATTATCAATCTATCAACCTCTCTTTCCATATCTCCATCTTTATCATTTATAACCTCAACAAATTGAAAATTTGGTCTTACATTAGGGTCCCTTCCCTTACTACTATTTATAAATCCTACAATATTTCTCTGTGTGTATACGTCCATCTATATACATAAGATGACCTCTATTAATTTCTTTTCCACTTTCCAATTGGAGATGATGTGTATACATATTTGAATTTAGACCATATGCTGACATGCTAGGCTTATATTCTACTAGCCTTCTCCATTCACCACTATAATATGATGGACCATAATATGGCATTAATCTCCTAGTGGTTTTTTCTTAATTGTTTCTATGTTTAGATCCCACAAGTACATTTTGGAAAATAAAGAGGCCTAGATTTGATCCATGAATATTGGAGGGTCGTATCATGTAGTTGTATCCCCAACATTGAAACACCTTGTACACTCTAGGTAGTTGTTGATCACTAGGCCAAGCACAATATAGTTGACAATCAAATGTCTCTTTGTAAATTGATCTTAAACTCAGGGGAAAGTCATCATCTCCATCACATTCATTCTCATAGGGTATTTAGTCCACCTTCCCCTTTTCTTTAAGAAAATTATGCATATTTAAACTGGTTCTTGTTTTGTGACTTATTTTCATCAATTCCTCATCTTCTGAGCTGGTATATTGGTAGATATTTTTGTTAGATGTATCATATGATAAATGATCATTTCCCTCTAGGCTAGAAATTGATGACCCATGAAACTTTAAACCAAGAACTTTATCTTGCAAGTATCCATTGAGAAAAAAAATAATTATTTAAATAATATAAAACAATGTTTAAACGAAGTATACATGTTATTTATATCAAATTGGAAAATTCCTTACCTAATTAGGGTGCTAACCCAAGAAACAGAATAACACACACAAAATAGAGAATAATATTTTATTTAGAAAAATGGAATTCTTACATGCAAAGGATCTTGAATCCTCAAGCTTTGCAATACATGCAAGTTACAGAAAACTAAAAAAATTACAAAAGTTCCCCTTTTCGTAACATTCAAACTTTTTCCCCAAAAAGCTATCAAAAATCATAAAAACCCTGCCCATAAATAGATCCTTTTCCACTATGGAGCCAAAAAACATTCAAATTATGAGTTTTGATGGTTTGGCACCAAAAATTACAATTTGAAATCCAAAGATTGAGTCCTAATTCGAAAATTGGCAATTTTCTAAAAATCGGCCAACTTCCGAAAGCCATAACTTTTGATTCAGTACTTCATTTTTTGAATTGTTTGAACTATTGGAAAGGTCTCAAAGTGAAGAATGCATTAAGAACCTGCTTTTCTAGTTAGCAATTTCTGGGCCCATACAGGACAGTTTAGTGCCTCAAATTGGACTCGGAAGATTTTTCAAGGTAAAAAGGAGAAACTGAAACTTGAATAACTTTCAAACCGTGAATGATCTTGACCTGATTCTTTCACCAAAGTGCTTATGTTTATGTCTTGAACCTTCCCTTAAATTTTTTCCTCCTCATACCTTCAAATTCAAAACTGTTAAAAATAGTAGTTGAATAGAAAAAGTAGAAAAGCGGTTCTGAAAGTTGGGAACTCTTATTTGATGAAAAGGGTATCCAAAAATGCAAAAATATCTACAAAAAGATAACAAAGGAAACATAAATGGAAAGCATATTTTTGGGTGACACAAGATTTCCCTTACACCACTGGATGCTCCTGCATTAGACACCTAGGGTAATTTGAGAAGTGACCTCGTCACATCTCAGATGGTTGAGGAAAACCCAAATGGTCAACCTCTTCCTTAGACAACTAGGTTGAATCTTCCACAGGCCTTCCTCTCCACTTCACTAGATATTCTTCATACTGCCTGTTTCTGATACTCCTTCCCACATGGCTATCTAGGATTGCTTCAATCTCCTTCTCTGAAGTAGGTGTTGGAATGCCACATTGTTCCATCATTGATATTTCCTCTACACCACCTTCGTGATACTCTATCAAATTTGAAATGTTGAACACATGGGAAATGTTGAATCCATCCGACAATTCTAGCTCATATGAGTTCCCTAAATCATGCCTCTTTAGAATCTTACAGGGACCAAACTTCTTCATCTTCAAGTTGTTATAGGTTCCCACTAGAAACCTTTCTTTCCTCAAGTGGAGCATCACTTCATATCCAATCTGAAACTCTTTATACCTCCTCTTCTGATCTGCCTTAGCCTTATACTATGTATTCATCTTATTAATATGTTCTCTTACCTTCTCATGTATATTCTTGATATGCTCTACAAATTCTTCATCTTCGACACTAGTCTTCTTCTCTTGGTCCATCTTCCTCAGTTTTGGAGTGGTCTTGGGACTGCCTCCATACACAATTTGGAATGGTGATCTACGAGTGCTCCTATTGATAGAATTGTTGTAAACAAATTATGCCTAGGGTAAGATCAAGTCCCATCCCTTGGGTTTATCTCCTACCAATCATCTTAGTAGGTTATCCATACTTCTATTCACAACCTCAGTCTACCCATCCGTCTGTAGATGATGTGTAGAGCTAAACTTCAACTTTGTTTTCAATTT
The DNA here is from genome assembly GCA_007258455.2 of Sequoia sempervirens. Classification (NCBI taxonomy): domain Eukaryota; kingdom Viridiplantae; phylum Streptophyta; class Pinopsida; order Cupressales; family Cupressaceae; genus Sequoia; species Sequoia sempervirens. Next base: position 41,073 of record VDFB02036862.1, on the reverse strand, counting down.
ACTCCACAAGGTCCTCCAAAATTACCCAACAAATTTGGTGTCATGATCTGAGACTATACTCTTTGGCAGACCATGTAACCTCACCACCTCTCTGAAGAACAAGTCAATAATGTGGAGTACATCATGGGTCTTCCAGCATGGAATGAAATGCACCATCTTCAAAAATCTATCAACAACCATCCTACCACAACCTCTCTGGTATAGGTAAGGGATGATACAACCCTGTATTCTGGCTCACTCCTTTAGCCATTTGGCATACCTTGCAAATTTGCACAAACTTCCTCACATCCTATGATAATTGAGGCCAATAATAATGCTCACTGATAATGGTAATGGTCTTATCCCGACCAAAATGTCCTGCCTTTCCTCCACTATGCTTCTATTTTATTAGGTTCTCCCTCATGGAACTCCTCAAAATACACAATTGACTTCCCTTAAACAACATGCCATCCTGGATTATGAAATCCAGCCACTTTGTCTTGTCAACTGTAACAAGCTCCTTGCAAGCTTTCCAAGCCTCTACAAAATCAAGATCTTTAGGGTACAATGTCTTGAGTTCATTGAACACAATCACTTCAATTTGCATCTCTGTCAACAATTTTTGCCTCCCGCTTAAGGCATCTGCAACCCTATTTGACCTCCCACTCCTATGTTTTAATACAAAGGTATAACTTTGCAAAAATTCTACCCATTTCATATGCCTTTGATTTAATTTTCCTTGACTATTCATATACTATAATGCTTGATGATCAATAAATAGAAAAAATTCTTTTGGCAACAGCTAATGCCTCCATTTCTTTAATTCTTGAACTATTGCATAAAATTCGTGATGATATACAAAGTACTTTCTCTTTGCATCATTTAAATTTATACTAAAATAGGCAATGGGCTTACCTTCTTGGCTCAACACTACTCCAATGACACAACCACTGGCATCATAATCCACCTGAAACACCTTATTGAAATCTGGGAGGGCTAAAACTGGTTGCTTTGTCACCTTTTGCTTCAACAGGTCAAAAATATTTGTTGCTCTAGTGCTCCACTTGAACTCTTTTTTATCCCTCTCATTGTTTTACTCATGGGTGCACAAATACTATTGAAGTTTCTAATGAACTTTATGTAAAAGCTAGCCAAACCATGGAAATATCTCACCTCAGTAGTAGTTCTTGGGGTGGGCCATTCCAGAAAAGACTTCACCTTCTCTGGGTCCATCTTGAGACCTTCCGCCAAGACAACAAACCCCAAGTACATTAACTCCTTCAAAAAACTACACTTCTTCAAATTAATAAACAATTTCTCTTCTCTCAACTTTTCAAAGACTATGAATATGCATTAAATGCTCACCCATGGACTTACTGAATATCAAAATATCATCTAAATACACAATAAAAAAACTCCCTAAAAACTCTTTCAGTACCTCGTTCATGAGATGCATGAATGTGCTTGATGCATTGGTTAGCCCAAAGGGCATGAATAACCACTTGTATAGGCCCTCTTTGGTCTTGACGGCGGTTTTCCATTCATCTCCCTCACGAATCTAGATTTGGTGATATCCACTCTTTAGATCAATCTTTGTGAAATATTACGCTCCACTCAAATAGTCCATCAGGTCATCCATCCTTGGTAGGGGAAATCTATACTTGATTCTTATCTTTTTGATGGTCTGAGAGTTTGTACAAATCCTCCACTCTCCATCCTTCTTCAGTGATAGTGTTGTAGGTATCGCACATGGACTCAGACTCACTCAAATCAAACCCTTTCTCAATAACTCTTGAACTTGTTATTGAACTCCTCATTTTTTGCAAGAGTCATTCTATGAGCTGCCTTATTTGGCAAGCTAGCTCTAGGGATCAAGTCAATCTGATGACTGATCTTCCTCACTGGTGGTAAACCCTCAGGTACATTATCAGAAACAAAATCCTAAAAATCATTCAATAATCCAGAAACTTCTACTGACACATTCTCACTATCCTCCTTATCCATTCTAGCAATCAATGCATAACACATATGCTCATACTTCATGCCTTTTAAAAATTTCCTTCCATCAACATAACAAACTCTAGCACTACTGCATACTTTTTCTTCAGCCTCCTTCAAGGGTTTCAACTTATGGAAGACTCCATCCTTCGTTAGGGAATAAGTGTTCGCATGGCCATCATGCATAACTCACCTATTGAACTGCCATAGCCTCCCCAACAACTTGTGACATGCATCCATGGGGATGATATCATAGAGTACCTCATCACAGTAGCTCCCAATCTTGAACTTTACCAGGAACTACTCATTGACCAAAACTTTTTGGTCTTTCTACAACTAGGCAATCTGATATGGATGTGGATGATTTTCCCTCTTCAGCTTCAACTTCATAACCATCTCTTCTGACACCATATTATTAGTGCTCCCACTATCAATAATGACATCACAACATTTTCCTTCACATTTGCACCTTGTGCAAAACAGGTTCTTCTCTGTTCTGGCTCCTTCTCTTCAGTCACCAGGGCTCTTCTAACCACTAGGGCTTCTCCCCTTTCAATATAATTTGAATTCTCAGATTGAGCCTCCTCATCTGCATGCACAACCCTTCCATGACCTTTTGGCCTTCTATCTGTCCTTCCTTGGTGTTGTGGACATTCATAGGCTCAATTCCCTTCTTCACCACATTGGAAACAAGTTCCTTTGAAAACACCTCTTCTGAGTCCTAGCCCAGATCTTCCTCGTCCTCTACCTCTTTGATCAGCATTGTTTTGATCACGACGGTGATAGAATTTATCATTATTTTGGCTTTGGCTGGTACCCACATCTCCATTTTTCTTCTCATCCTCATTTCGGATTCTAGAAGATCTTCCACTACCCCTTCTGCTTTGACCTCCTCATCCTTTTTGCTTGTTGTCAATTTTTTTGTTCAACTTCTCTTCAACTTTCAAAGCAAACTAGTACGCATCCTCAATGGTGATCATTCTGACCAGGGTTAGCTCCTCTTGAATGCTCGGTCGTAACCCATTAAAATAACAGGCTACCTTCTCCTTGTTGGCCTCTGCATGGCCCATTCTGATGATCATCTTGTGAAAAAAATATTCTATGTATTATTTCACAGATCTACTTGCTTCAACCCTTGCAATTTCTTCAACAAATCTAACTCGTAGTCCACTGGTATGAACCGCTTCTTCAATTTCTCCACCATGCGAACCCAACTACTGATCTTTCCTTTTCCTCTTTGATTTCTCTCCAACTGGACCTCTTTCCACCAAATTATTTCATGGCCCTTCAACTTCATTTTTGCAAACTTAACCCGATCTGGGTCCTCTATTTCTTCATACTTGAAATACTTTTCGAGCTTGTTGATCCAATCGATCAACTCTTTTGGGTTCAGACTTCTTGAACAACTGGGAACTTCTACTCTAGGTCTTTTTCCAATCTTTGAAATGGCCCTTATCAGCCACATTTGATCTTGATCAATCGCTTCTTCTTCCTCTTCTACATCTGAATCTTCCACCTCTTCTTCATCTTCACTTTCTCCTCTCTTTCCTAGTTTTAACCCTCTTCTCATTTGTCCCTGCAATGCTTCAATTTGTCTTTGGAGGGATCTGAAACCCTCGGCCACCAATGGATCTCTTCCACCAACATTTCTACCACCTATGACACCTCTTGCACCACCATTCCTACCAAGCATTACTCTTGGAGGCATCTTGAATATCTCAAACCCACAACCATAGTCCTGGTGTGAATTCCCTCACGATCAGTGATTTTTCCACACGCTTAAGAAAACCCGCTCTAATACGACCTGCCGAGGGTGCTAACCCAAGACACAAAATAGAGAATAATATTTTATTTAGAAGAATGGAATTCTTACATGCAGAGTATCTCAAATCTTCAAGCTTTGCAATACATGCAAGTTACAAAAAACTACAGAAATTACATAAATTACAGAAGTTCCCCTTTTGCCAGCATGCAAACTTTTTCCCCAAAAAGCTATCAAAAGTCAGAAAAACCCCACTCATAAATAGATCCTTTTCCATTATGGAGCCAAACAACATTTGAATTATGAGTTTTGGTAGTTTGGCACCAAAAATTACAATTTGAAATTCAAGGATTGAGTCCTAATTTGAAAATTGGCAATTTTCTAAAAATCGGCCAACTTTCGGAAGCATAACTTTTGATCTGGGACTCCATTTTTTGAACCATTGGAACCGTTGGAAAGGTCTCAGAGTGAAGAACACATTAAGAACCTACTCTTCCAGTTTTGACAATTTCTAGGCTCGTACAAGATCGTTTAGTGCCTCAAATTGGACTCAAAATATTTTTCAAGGCAAAATGCATAAACTTAAACTTGAATAACTTTCAAGCCATGAATGATCTTGACTTGATTCTTTCACAAAAGTGCTTATTTTCCCATCTTGAACCTTCCCTTAAATTTTCCCCTCATGCCTTCAAATTAAAAAATGCTAAAAATAGCAATTGAGTAGAAAAAGTAGAAAAGCAGTTTTGAAAGTTGGGAACTCTTATTTGATGAAAAGGGTATCTAGAAATGCAAAAATATCTAGAAAAAACTAATAAAGGAAACATAAATGGAAAACATATTTTTGGGTGATGCAGGATTGCCCTTACACCACTGGATGCTCCTGCATCATTACCGCAATTCCTATTGGATTTGAATCGACTGTAGGAGGCATACTACCGACTGGAAGCTCATCCTATATATAATAGCTTTGTAAAATTTCTCATTTGAATTATTTCTTTCCATGACTGAAAAAACATCCACAAACAACAATTTTCTCAAAATATTCATCCCATCGACTATAGTTCTTACCAACCTCTTGTTTAGTGCAATCATTTGTTGTGTTTGGAAGATCCATTGTCATATCCTCTTCCAACCATTGTCATCTATGTGATTTAACAATTTTAGGTCCACATCCATGTACATATCTTCTTTTGATAGTTGAATGCTTAGGCTCTGCATTTGCTCCAATCTCCATCTAAAATAATCAACAACATGCATTAATTTATGTCAAGATTGGATAATACATAATAAATTTCAATAATACTGTGAAAAAAGATGGATGTATCACAAAATACTATCAAATCATTTTTTCCTAAGTTAAGTCAAAATTTGAGTACCTAATGTCTCACTTCTTTGTTCTGTCCTCATTTGATATGACGCGATCTGTCACCATGGCCTTGTCTCGCCCCTATAATACACAACGTAGTAAATAATTTTTAGTACACCAATTATATCATTTCAGCGAATATGCTATCCAACACAAAGCCTCACTTTAATCATATATTTTATCAAAGTATTCATCCCATGTACTATAGTCTTGACCAACCTCTTGTTCAGTGCAATTATTTATTGTGTCTGTGAGATCCATTGTCATGTCCTCAAACACCCACTGTCGTCTATGTGATTTAATAGTTTTAGTTCCACGTCCACATACATATCCTCCTCTTTTTCTAGTTGAATGCTCAAGCTCTGCATTTGCTCCAATCTCCATCTAAAATAATCAACAACATACATTAATTTATGTCAAGATTGGATAATACATTATAAATTTCAATAATATTGTGAAAAAATATGGACGTATCACAAAATTCCATTAGATAATTTTTTCCTAAGTTAAGTCAAAATCTAAGTACATAATGTCTTGCTTCAACCATTGTGTCCTCATTTGACATGACATGATATGTTGCCATGGCCTCGTCTCGCCCCTATAATACACAACATAGTAAATAATGTTTAGTACACCAATTTTATCATTTCAATGAATATTCTATCCAACATAAAACCTCACTTTAGACATATTTGACATATATTTCACACTTTAGATGACTCATCTAGTTGTATAAGGGTCATTTCTGAGTTCACAAATCTAACCTCTATTAGTTTTACACCCACAAAATTGACATGGGATAAGGAATAGATAAAATAGGGAACCATGATTGATCCCTTGGAACATATGAAGATGAAGTCAATTTAGGATCAATTTATTTATCAACTTCCAAGAAAAATACATCATTTTGCATTGCTAGGCACACTTTGCGCTGCCTTTTGCATCCCAAATGGATTACATTTAGGGCTGAAAGGCAGTGCTAAAGTTGGTGTTAACTATGTCGACTGTAGTGCCAACTACATAATCAAGAAAAAAAATTTAAAACTTCTCATGTCAAGGAAGAGATGATAGGAGAAAAAATCCACGTGAAGGAAGACAGGAGAAAAAAGGGAAAACAATGCGAAGGAGGGCTACAAGCAAGTAGATCAGAAATTCGGTTTAGTTTGCGACACCATAGGTAAGGTTATAATTTTTTTTTTCATTCCCACAAATATTTTTGTTTGGATTAAATAGAGAGGATTGCGAAGAAAGCGTTGTGAATATTATTTTGTTTACACACAAATTGTTCAAGTCTCATGTGGTTGCAAAGGAGGAGGGTAAAATTGTAGGCATTGCATTATTTCCTCTGCATCCGAGAGTAGTGAACACATTTTTGAAACCCCAATGCCCTAGTTTTCTTATCATTCCCATCCCAAGCTTTTGGTTTCTGGTTCGATTTCTTGGACCTTCCTTCCATACCTTTCTTTGAAGACAACTTTCTTGCTTCCTTCCTAAAAAAGTAGTCAAGTGCTTTCAAGACAAGTCTTGTGGGAACAAAGGTTGGTCGAGACAATATGAGAAGATAGCGCTTTTGAGATGATAGTTGAATAATAGACCATTTCCTCAAATTTGTGAGACCTTCGGGCTTAAATTAGCTATTACTAATTTTCACTTATTCTTTTACAAAACAATGAGCTCATGGTTTTGAATTGATTGTGTGAACACATTCATTTTTTTTCTAATTAGTGGATGTGACTCGAGCATAGGACCTATCTGTGTTAACTCTCAATGAAACCATACTCCACGCCCTTTTTATCCCCCAAAGATTACCATTTTATACAGGTGCACAAGCATTGATTTTTTTGCAATACATTTGCTTCATTTTGCATATATTTATATCCTTTCAAATATATTTATATTCTATATAGGTGTGCAAGCAATTGATTCATAGGCATTTAAATCCAAAAAGATAGTCATTCAAGTTAAAACTTTCATACCACAAACTGGACAAAAAAAATTATACCTGATAGTGTGTACTTCATTTGGCTCCACAGACTAGATGAAAATAATTTGCCCTAGGTTGCCTCAAAATGTCAAGCAATAGAGGGAAGAGAAAAAAGGGAGCAGACTCTAGCCACAATGTGGTAATTCATTGTCAATTTATATATTTGTAAATGTTTCCATTGTTTCTTTCATTTTTAGTTTTTATTTTTTTATTTTTAAATTTAAAAGAACAAATTTATTATATATATATAAGGACATGTGTCTGACAAAGATAAAGAGGCATTGGATTCCATATTGGAGGTAGAAGTAGTGAATAATTTGGATGATGTGCGTTGGAAAATGCTTGCTAGATACATAGAAAACCGATCTAGTGAAGCCCTCAAACATTGTAACCAAATCAACTGTGTCAAAGGGAATCAATTGATTCCCCAAGCAGTCCTAGATCAAGCAAAAGATCCAATAGGAAATTAGTAATAATAAACTCTAGGAGTGTAGAACATGGAGCAAAGGTTTCCACTGTCTGACCCACTCCTGGGACATAGATTTCTTCCACCATGCCATCTTTTCGATCTTGCATTGGTAGCTACAATACCAAGATAGAATACGATGTGGTTTTAGGAGAAGTACGAATGATAGATACTGGAAAAGGGTTTGTGAATAGGTTGAAGGAATCATGCCTTCAAAAGTTCAAAGACCATCTACATTTTCCATTCTCAAAGATAACCATACACCTGCAAAAAGCAGTTATCAATGACATGGAGATTGAATTTGGTATAGGTTGGTCTGTGAAGAAGGTAAAGCTACGAATGTCTCGAAATTGTAAGATATTTCGGTGCAACCAAACAAAGAAGATAAAAAAAATCCCTCTCGAGTTAAGGCTCAAAGAAAGGCCAATTGATGTAAGTGTCAAAGTATGGAAAGAGCTTGTAAAAGCATATGAGAAGTCCGATGCACGGAGGAAGTCTGATGAGGAGAGTACACAAGTATTTGGATTTGCTCATAAGATTATATCAAATTTATTAAATGATTTTTAAATTTTATTTGTGCATAGTTAAATTGAATTAGTATATGTTTCAGGACAAGGCCTCCAAGGCTAGGCTTCAAAAACTTTGTGCCACACACCATAGTGGCCAAAAAAGTTTATAGCCCTTGATCTGTAAATTTGTAAGTATATTTAATATGTTAAATCATATTTTTTTAATTTCCTAGGAAAAAGTAAATGATTGCATATTAATTAGTTTAACTAGTCCATGTGCCATGTTTTGATAGGAGGAGAAATATGGCCGACATCCAAAGCAATTTGAAAAGGAAAAGTTACAAAGCAAAATGTGAGACAATTTTTTAATCTGGATGGAGAATAAGGTATCAATAGTTGATGCGTAGGATGAGTTCTAAAGTGCTTCTCTGTTGGCCCTAAATCCCACTCAATTGTCCCATTATTTCATGTTGAGGAATTTTTTTTTTTTTTCCTTAAAGGGTAGTGGGTGACATTCATGCCTTATTTTCATTGCATCTTTTAATTTATGAACATTAGATTTTAATATCTCTTAAGTGTCCTTATTTAAGTTATGAGTTGTATCATTTGAGTAACTTATTCCCATGTTGATTTGATTTATCTTCTTTTCTCTCAAACATGGTATCTCAAGGAGTGCTTCCTTGAATTCATGTTGCCATTCTACTAAGTGATCCACATGCATCTTTTCCATCCTTCCTCACAACGCTGCCATTGTTTTAACATGTAAGAATGTTTGATGCATCTTGGTAGGAATCGTATAGATCTAACACATCCTTGTAGTCTACATCACTTGGCATAGCTAACCGACCACTTAATTTGTCCATCTAATTTAAAAAAATGGCAGTAAATTTCTGTCTTCCAAGTTAAAAAAACTCCATAAATAAAGAAATCAGCAGTAAAAATCCTACAACCTGATCTGATCGACATAGAGAAGCGTGTAATACTAGAATTCATAACATTCAAAGGATAAATGGAATGTCCTTAACACCAAGTAGAGCTATCCAAAAAAGCTAACTAAAAACACAAACGTGCTCCCACACAGAATGGCCTAATGGCTGGTTGCCATAGAAGTCAAACTACCGAAATAACAACATTGATGAAGTTAACATATATGCATCATTTTCATAAATAGATGAACCATTTATGTGCATGAATAAATAGTAGGACATAGATGAACTCAATTCATATGAATTTATGCCTCTTGGTAGGAATTCCTCTTGAATCTCTAATATCAAGTTTCTGAGACTTCCCTATAGCTTTTACCTTTGGTCACCACCTTTCCTCTTCACTATTAGACTCATCTCCTTTTTCCTTATCTACATTTCTGGCTTCAGCTTCTAATTCATCCCATGTTTTACCTTCCTCCCCTTTAGAATCTTCTTCTTATTCTTTTTCCTCATCTAACTCCACAAGAGATTCATCTTATGAAGTTTCCTCATCTGATTTTGATTCCTCTTCTACATCAGAGGGTTCATATCCTTGATTTGACTCTTCTGAATTATTAGAATTAGAATCACTAGCTTCCATATTCAAAAATTCCCAATCACCATCTTCAATAAATTTATTTGGATCATCAATAATAGTCTTCAAAATTGGCCACCAGTTCAAGTTCATTATGCTTTCATAATTCTTTATATCCATGGAATTCAACCATTCTTTGATGCCATCAAGCGAAGATTGAGGAATGGCATCAATGTGAAGTACATCCCGATTAAAGTCTTTGAAAAAAATAGCCATATCAAATTCCTTTTTCCCAAGTCCTACTCTCTCAAGGTTAACAATCTCAATATCACTAATAGTGATTACTAAGAAAGGTAATTCCACCAACACTACCAAATAGTTTATCATAGGAACAATAAAAGTAGAGGCTTTGAAAGGAGCTCCATGAAAACCAAGCTCTCTAAATGGTACATCAGACTCTAGTTCAAAATATTTTAGATGAGGCTGCTCCCATAGCTCTCTTACTATCTTAAAAAATCCTTGAAACTCTACATTGATATTATTTCTCCTGTCCCTCTCTTGTTCTTCCTCAATTTCATCAAGATTATAGATTGACCTTCTTGCCCCTCCTAAATTTTGGACCACATCCATTTCCTCCACATAAAATTGGACATCCTTGGTCTTCTTGGTTCCCACACCATGATATGGTTATGCAAATGAAAATGAAGAAAAGTAATCATCTCCTTCTCCGTTGGCTAGAAGAATGCATGCTTAATGTTTTGATACATATCATCTCTCTCTTCTACTCTCATGGTTGAATACCGAAATCCATTATGGTGGGCCTCCAGAGTTCCAATCATCTTTCTTCCTCTTCCACCAAATTCTGGCCTAATCCACTAGTCTTCCAGCCTAATTGCTTTTGTTTTTGAAAGCTGAAGTTTCTCCTAAGTCGCCAGTGTAGCTCTCTCTACCTTTTCAAACTCTTTCATTCCTATAGGAAATTAGCGACTAATTGATTAACAATATCAATCTCACTAATAGTGATTACTAAGAAAGGTAATTCCACCAACTCTACCAAATAGTTTACCATAGGAACAATAAAAATAGAGGCTTTGAAAGGAACTCCATGAAAATAAAGCTCTCTAAATGGTACATCAAGCTCTAGTTCAAAATATTTTACATGAGGCTGCTCCTATAGCTCTCTTACTAGCTTGAAAAATCCTTGAAACTCTACATTGATATTATTTTTCTTGTCCCTCTCTTCTTGTTCTTCCTCGATTTCATTAGGATCATACATTGGCCTTCTTTCCCCTCCTAAATTTTGGACCACATCCATTTCCTCCACATAAAACTAGATATCCTTGGTCTTCTTGGTTCCCACACCATGATATGGTTATGCAAATGAAAATGAAGCAAAGTAATCATCTCCTTCTCTGCTGGCTAGAAGAATGCATGCTTAATGTTTTGGTACATGATATTAGCTCTCTCTTCTACTCTCATGGTTGAATACCAAAATCCATTATGGTGGGCCTCAAGAGTTCTAGTCATCTTTCTTCCTCTTCCACCAAATTTTGGCCTGATCCACAAGTCTGCGAGCCTATTTTCCTTTGTTTTAGAAAGCTGAAGTTTCTCCTGAACAATAAAAGCAAAGGATTTGAAAGGAACTCCATGAAAACCAGTCTCTCTAATGGTACGTCAAACTCTAGTTCAAAATCTTGTAGATGAGGTTGCTCCCATAGCTCTCTTACTTGCTTGACAAATCCTTGAAATTCTGCATTGATATTATTTTTCCTGTCCCTCTCTTGTTGTTCTTCCTCAATTTCATCAAGATCATACATTGACCTTCTTTCCCCTCCTAAACCTTGGACCACATTCATTACCGCCACATAAAACTGGACATCCATGGTCTTCTTGGTTCCCATGCCATGATATGGTTATGCGAATGAAAATGAAGCAAAGTAATCCTCTCCTTCTCCACTAGCTGGAAGAATGCATACTTAATGTTTTGATACATGATATCATCTCTCTCTTCTACTCTCATGGTTGAATACCAAAATCCATTATGGTAGGCCTCCAAAGTTCTAGTCATTTTTCTTCCTCTTCCACCAAATGTTGGCCTGATCCACAAGTCTGCTAGCCTAATTGCCTTTGTTTTTTAAATCTGAAGTTTCTCTTGAGTCACTAGTGTAGCTCTCTCTGCCTTTGACTCTTTCATTGCTATAGGCAATTAGTGCCTAATTCATTAACAATCTCAATCTCACTAATAGTGATTACTAAGAAAGGTAATTCCACCAACTTTACCAAATCCTTGAAACTCTGCATTGATATTATTTTTCTTATCCCTCTCTTGTTATTCTTCTTCAATTTCATCAGGATCATACATTGACCTTCTTTCCCCTCCTAACATTTGGACCACATCCATTACCTCCACATAAAACTAGATATCCTTGGTCTTCTTGGTTCCCACACCATGATATGGCTATGTAAATGAAAATGAAGAAAAATAATCATCTCATTCTCTATTGGCTTGAATAATGCATGATTAATGTTTTGATACATGATATCAACTCTCTTTTCTACTCTCATGGTTGAATACCGAAATCCATTATGGTGGGCCTCTAGAGTTCTAGTCATCTTTCTTCCTCTTCTACCAAATGCTGGCCTAATCCACAAGTTTGCTAGCCTAATTGCCTTTATTTTTGAAAGCTGAAGTTTCTCCTAAGTCACTAGTGTAGCTCTCTCTACCTTTTTAGAAATTTTCATTGCTATAGGAAATTAGCGCCTAATTGATTAACAATCTCAATATCACTAATAGTGATTACTAAGAAAGGTAATTCCACCAACTCTAGTAAAAAGTTTACCATATGAACAATAAAAGTAGAGGATTTGAATGGAACTCTATGAAAACCAGGCTCACTAAATGGTACATCAAACTCTAGTTCAGAATCTTGTAGATGAGGTTGCTCCCATAGCTCTCTTACTCACTTGACAAATCCTTGAAACTCTACATTGATATTATTTTTCCTGTCCCTCTCTTGTTGTTCTTCCTCAATTTCATCAAGATTATAGATTGACCTTCTTGCCCCTCCTAAATTTTGGACCACATCCATTTCCTCCACATAAAATTGGACATCCTTGGTCTTCTTGGTTCCCACACCATGATATGGTTATGCAAATGAAAATGAAGAAAAGTAATCATCTCCTTCTCCGTTGGCTAGAAGAATGCATGCTTAATGTTTTGATACATATCATCTCTCTCTTCTACTCTCATGGTTGAATACCGAAATCCATTATGGTGGGCCTCCAGAGTTCCAATCATCTTTCTTCCTCTTCCACCAAATTCTGGCCTAATCCACTAGTCTTCCAGCCTAATTGCTTTTGTTTTTGAAAGCTGAAGTTTCTCCTAAGTTGCCAGTGTAGCTCTCTCTACCTTTTCAAACTCTTTCATTCCTATAGGAAATTAGCGGCTAATTGATTAACAATATCAATCTCACTAATAGTGATTAATAAGAAAGGTAATTCCACCAACTCTACCAAATAGTTTACCATAGGAACAATAAAAGAAGAGGCTTTGAAAGGAACTCCATGAAAACCAAGCTCTCTAAATGGTATATCAAAATCTAGTTCAAAATATCTTATATGAGGCTGCTCCCATAGCTCTGTTACTTGCTTAACAAATCCTTGAAAATATGCATTGATTGTATTTTTCATGTCCCTCTCTTATTGTTCTTCCTCAATTTCATCAGGATCATACATTGACCTTCTTTCCCCTCCTAAAGTTTGGATCACATCCATTACCTTCACATAAAATTGGACATCCTTGGTCTTCTTGGTTCCTATGCCATGATATGGTAATGCAAATGAAAATGAAGCAAAGTAATCATCTCCTTCTCCATTGGCTGGAGGAATGTATGCTTCATGTTTTGATACATGATATCAGCTCTCATTTCTGCTCTCATGGTTGAATACTGAAATCCATTATGGTGGGCCTCCAAATTTCTAGTCATCTTTCTTCCTCTTCTACCAAATACTGGCTTGACCCACAAGTATGCTAGCCTAATTGCCTTTGTTTTTGAAAGCTGGAGTTTCTCCTAAGTCACCAGTGTAGATTGTCTATGGGATTTAATCATTTGTACCACATCATTGATGTGCTTTGAATGCTTAGATCTAAAGGAAATTTCCTTAACATAAATACTACTAGGGAATTTCAATGTTGGCATGTAGTTGGCATTAAAGCTGGTACCTAGAACATTGAAAATTATCCTTATATAGGAATTCCCTCCATCTAGTTGGCTTGTAACACTCTTGATGGTGGTTACATGAAATGGAACCATGATGGCATATATGGGTACCAGAACAACATCATTTTTTGTATCAACCTAAATCATGAGCTCTCTAGAAATGGGGATATCATCCACATTTTTGTATGAAACCATCTATGTGGATGGCTCGGAAGAGCCATGTCCATCTCCTATACCAATGACCACTACAACAAATATTCTTGCAGTCTCATTCTTTTGTAGAGGGTTAGCACTTAAGGTTATGTAATAGAATTTATAGTTGATAGTTAAATTGTATAACATTTTTTTTTGATCTGTACTAACATTTATTAGAATTGTTGCATTTTTTTACATCATTGGAATCACATAGTAGCTATAAATTTTTTGAAATTTTATTATGGTATGTGCACTTTGATATGATGTAATATGATTATGGTTTCGTCTCATATGTTGTAATATTATATATATAATAGAAAAATAAATTATTGCATGAAATAAATAATAAATTTTCATTTTAAATGTTTTTTTTTACAGAACACGGGTTTTCCAAAAGATCAAGATGATCCTCATCATGATATAGATCTAGAAAATATTGGTTCTGTCAGTATAGATCGCATGGAAGAGGATGATGATGACACAAATACGAAAGACACTGAGGCCAATGACAATGATGATGACAACGATGACAACGACGATGATGATCATGATGGTGGTGATGATGATGAGGCAGTTGCTAGTAGTACCCAATGCCATTCATGATCATATAGATTGCATCATGGATCATTGTTGATATATTGTTATGATGCCTCTTTTCATGGTTACTATCATATGTATCATTTTCATCGCCTACAGTACCATATTATTGAGTTGTATCATATTGATATTTATCATTTTCACTTACATCATTTGGACATGTATCATCTTGACTTGTATCAATTTGAGTTAAATAATTTATCATTTGTACATGTATCATTTTGACTTATGTCGACTGTTGGACATGTATCATTTTGACATGTTATTGATCTACTCGCATATTTGACTTTCACTTGTTTTAGTTATATATGATAATGATATTATTGGTATTGACTTGTTAATTTATATATATTAAAAGTGGTCGATGATTTTTGGATGGATATTTATTACGTATGATGATTTTAATTTACTGCTCAGGATGGATGTTGTCAAATTCAATTAAATTATAGATATTTGACTCACTTTTTTTAATTATAGATGATGATCATGTTATAATAATTGTCTTGTTATTTAATCATATGAGTTAAATAATTAAACTACTTACTCTATAATCATATGAGTTCTTTAAGAGGTATCATATATTTAACTAATTAAATTGAAATAAAACATATTAAATTAATAAATGAAAGCAAAACTAGAAGTATTTTTAGAAGAAAAAAAGGAAGCAACAATGGAAGACAAATTAGAAACAAACTAGAAGCAATCTTGGAAGCAAAATTGGTAGCAAAACTAGAAGCAAACTTGGAAGCAAAACTAGAAGCAAAACTGGAAGCAAAATTGGAAGCAAAACAAGAAGCATTTTTAGAAGAAAAAAAGGAAGCAAAACAAGAAGCATTTTTAGAAGAAAAAAAGGAAAAAGCAATGGAATCCAAACTAGAAGCAAACCAGAAGGAATCTTGGAAGCAAAACTAGAAGCAAAACCGAAAGCAAACCTGGAAGCAAGAACTAGAAGAAAAGATGAAAGTAAAACAAGAAGAAAAATGGGAAGCACATTTGGAAGCAAAACTGAAAGCAAAATTGGAAGCAATCCTAGAAGCAAAAGTGGAAGCAAACTTGGAAGAAAAATTGGAAGCAAAACTGGAAGCAAAAATAGAAGAAAATTTGGAAGCAAAACTAGAAGAAAAACTGGAAGCAAAACCTAAAGCAATCCTGGAAGAAAAATTGGAAGCAAAACCAGAAGCAAAAGTGGAAGCAAACTTGGAAGAAAAACTAGAAGCAAAACTAGAAGCAAATTTGGAAGAAAAATTGGAAGCAAAATTAGAAGCAAAATTGGAAGAAAAATTAGAAGCAAAACTGGAAGCAAACCTGGAAGAAAAAATGGAAGCAAAACTAGAAGCAAAACTAGAAGCAAAATTGCAAGAAAAACTGGAAGCAAAATTGCAAGAAAAACTGGAAGCAAAACTGGGAGCAAAATTGGGAGCAAAACTGGAAGCAAAAATGGGAGTAGATATGGAAGCAAAACTGGAAGTCAAATTGGGTGCTAATTTAGATGCTATTTTTGACGTTATTTTCTATTGGTATTCCTAGAACTAAAGGAGACGCTATTGCTGGCACCGCATTTCCAATGCAATATCTGACACTAAATCTGGCGAAAAATCTTGTACAAAAACTAATGATAAAAAAAAGAAACCTTATTTTGCTGACTTTTGCATCGCGAGATGAGTCCGATTGATGGACTCAAATACACTAAAATATGGCACAAATTTTGGTGCTAATTGCTTGTTGTGATGTTGTGGAGAGAGAGACCTAAGAGGGAGATGGAGAGAGAGAGAGATAGAGAGAGAGATACTTGAGAGGGAGAGAGAGAGAGAGAGAGAGAGAGAGAGAGAGAGAGAGAGAGAGAGAGAGAGAGAGAGAGACTTGAGAGGGAGAGAGGGAGGGAGACTTGAGATGGAGAGAGGGAGGGAGAGAGGGAGAGAGAGTGGGAGAGAGGTACTTGAGAGGGGGAGAGTGTGAGTGTGAGTGAGACATTGAGAGAAAGAGGGAGTGGGAGATACTTGAGAGAGAGAGACTTGAGAGAGAGAGCTAAGAGGGAGAGAGACTTAAGAGGAAGAGATAATTCAAAGGGAGGGAGAGAGAGAGGGAGAGGGGAGAGGGAGAGGGAGAGAGAGAGAGAGGGAGAGGGAGTGGGAGGGACCTTAGAGAGAGAGGGAATGAGAGAGAGAGAAGGAATGATGGAGAGAGAGGTAGAGAGATATGTCTATAGCTCAAGGAGAGAGAGTGAGAAAGATGGGTATAAATAGGGATAAAGAGAGCAGAAAGGAGGGAGGGATAGATCTAGAGCTTAAGGGGAGACATAGTGATATATAGAGAGGTAGAGAAAGTGATAGAGAGATATGATGATTGATGAATATTTGTTCATCTCCTTGCTACAAAAAATATAAATATTTCATTATTCATTACTTTTTCTAATGTTTCAAGTATTTTGAGATGAGTGATACAAAAAAATCATGAAAAAAGAATTTTCATGTGAAAGTAGTGAACATTTGATGTTTCAAAAATTAAATATGAAGTTCAAATGATTATAATTAGTTTTTTGTACAATATAGAAACACCACCTAGTCCATTGTGTAGAGCTCTCAATCAAATTTACAATGCCTATAAAAAGTCAAAATTTTGATTAGAAACACAAAAGTTATGCCCATTTTACTAAAAAGGGTTTTTTAGGTTTTCAAAACGGATATCTGTTTTAAACAAATATCCATTTTGTTTTTCAAAACAGATATCCCTTTCAAATGGATATCCATTTTTTTTCAAAAAAATGGGTTCACGCTTTCCAAAATGAATATCCATTTTGAAAAACAAAACGGATATCCATTTCGGGTTGGTATTACCAAACCAAAATAGGTATTGTACCCAAGCCTACAAAAAGTCAAAGCAAAAATTTCACATTTTTGGGCATGTTAAAAATTCCTTTTCTTCACATCACAAATTTTTGGACCCCCATGATCTTGCATAGACCCACCAACTTAAATGATTGAGAACCTTCCATGAATCTTAATAGTGTTAACTTTAATACTTATCCATTCCCCATGGTGACATCAACTCATTATTGCCAATTACATGCTTGCACAAAGAGTGTTAAGGTACAAAGTTTAAGGTCTTTCCTAGACTTACAACCTAAGCCTCGAGGGTTCGTAATGTCCCTGCCTACATATCCCCTTGTGGGAAATTAGAGGCTCCATAGTTTTCCCCACAATGATAGAGGGAGTTCAATCTCTCCTCTTGTATGAGATCTATTATCTCACCTTAACTCATAACTATTAAATTAGTACATGTAAGCTATCAAATTAGTCAATTATAATATAATGGTAATAATCTTGCCATCAAATGTTGGGTCCATACCAATCATTAACAAACGTTAGTGTACAAACATTCATAATATCCACAAGAGGTCATTCATACCATAATATCAAAGATTATACACAATGGTCATCATGAGTATACCCCCATATACACAAGCTGACTAGCTCATACACAGTACACGCAAACTAGTGTATGGACCGTACAAAGATCACAAGTACAACATTGAATAGATCATACACAGATCACAAGTGCAACATTGACTGGATCATACATAGATCACAAGTGCAACAATGATTGGATCATACATAGATCACAAGTATAACAATGATTGGACCATACATAGATAAAAAATACAAGGGGATTAGCTCATTTCTACATCACATGTACAACAAATATTATCTCATTGACAATCACAATTACATTAACGACTGGCTCTAGCATATATTGCAAATACATAGTGACAAGCTCTATCCAGGGATAGCTTTAAGAAACCCCCCCCTCGGTGAAGGTGTAAAATCCTGTCGAATCTTGGCTAAGTGCTATAATTTTCCTAGCGAATCTTTCCTTTTATTTGAAAAAAATATTAATTTTCCTGGAAAATCTATGCACATTATTAAGAAATTTGTAAAATCCTAGTGAATCTTAATGAAAAATTTGTAAAAATAATAATCACAGTGGTGAATCCTAGTGAATAATCACTAAAACGATTAATTACAATGGAAAATCTCTTCTTTAATAATTTGCATAGTTGTTTGGCACAGTTCCCTTATATTTTTTTTGTTTTTTGTAATATTGAAGGAGGGGCCTGGGCATGGCAGCCACCAATGGGGTCAAGGGGTAGTGCCCCTTGTGGGGGTTAAGGGGGTAGAGCCCCTTTGTGGGGGTCAAGGGGTCAATGCCCCCTCGTGGGGTCCGGGGACAAGCGGGCTCAAGAGGCAAAGCCCCTCGCCACCAAGCATAAATTTACTATCGAAAATGCATTGGAGCACACATGGATTAAGTATTTTTTTTAAATATCACTTTAAAATAAAGACTAAATGAAAAGTGAAATGGTTACGATTGATTAAGTTTTTAATTGGATGGTTGTAGGTTGATTCCGTGACTTATATGCACATGCCTTTTAAAAGGCTTATTGAGGCCCAATTTTTTTTTTTGGCCACATGATTAAATCTAATCATGTGACCCAAAAAAAATTCTACTCCTCAACAAGCCTTTTAAAAGGCACATGCATATAGGTCGTGAAATCAACCTGCAACCATATAATTAAAAAGCTAATCGATGATTCGATGGAAATAAATAAAAGCCCTATTCAAAGTTAAAATATCCTTAAAATTAAATGGAAATTTATTATTAGTGGCAATATTGCCCCAAAATTAATGGTAGGAATATAATATTATTGGTGAATATAATTAATATTTGTAATTGTAATAGTATAAACTACTGGTGAATTAGTTCCAACGATGCATCGTTTACATGACGAATCAATTTGATTTATTAGTTTAAAAAATAATGCATAGGCGAATTAATCGAGACAAAATTATTTTTTTGTAAAAACCTGGTGATTTAGTCTCCTTTTTAGCTTGTACTATTCACCATTTCTGGAGGTCTTGATTTCAATTATTCACCAATTGGCAAAGATTTGCCACTAAAGTTTTCCATGGCTCCATCATACATCACATAAACATAGTGACGAGCTCCACCATACATCACATAACATAATAACAATGGCTAACTAACACATCACAATGGCTAACACATATCCATAATGTATCTCAGATAGAAAGAATATTGGTGCATTATGCATTGCACCGTGGGTCCTATCCTTTCCTTTGATCTTTTGCACAATTGGACAAATGGGAATAGGATTCAATGCATCCCATACTACATCGTAGGTCCGTCCTTAACCCCACAAGGCTAAGTATAAAGTCTGACAACTAGGAAGGGGATTTGGTGCATCCCATACTACACCATGGGTCTGTCCATCATCCCAAGGGTTTCCCCAAGAAGTGAACCTACCAAACTAGGTGGATTTTGACTTTAATTGCCTATAGGCCATCAACGACAAGTCTTTCCACCTAGGAAGAAGTAGCTCCCGACATAGACCACCTTGTGACCTTAGTGATATTGTCAGCTATCTTCTTCACAATCCCAAGTAACACTTGGCATTGGTCACTTATGTGCTTATCAGTGATAGCCAGTGAACCATCTCAATACACAGTTAGCCCTAGATTATCATTACCTACACGGACGAGCCCCTACCTATGCAACCACTATGACCATATCATAACCAAGCTAGCCTGCTACCTTCACCTCCATGAACCAAGTGAATGCTAACTAATCCCTAGTAGTAGCCCAGACATCGGTCATTGGCACAGTCCAATGTTTTTTCCTCACTACTCAAATATCCCAAAGGTTCACACACATGGGAGGGTCATACAAAACATGAATCACAATTACAATCAATAGATACATGGGCCTATACATAGAGACATCTTTATAGGAGTCAAATTACATAGACACATAAGAGATACATGGAACCAATACAACATGGCCATTATCCAACATATATATATATATAAATATTATAGCAGGCAATACCCTTATTTTATTTTATTTACTATACAAAAGTGTATTACGTATTAAATATAGTTATTAGGTTTCCTTTACTTGATCATACCCATCTGGTACTCAATTCAACCTCAAATTGAAGCTTACTAAAGATAGAAGGTCAAACCAATTAGGAGCAACCCCGAATCCCAGAGTTATCCCCCTAAACCCTCCCCCCATGGACTTGAGGTCACAGAGGAATCCTTCTCCCAAAGACCACCTACATTCCCGCTTCCAAATGGGTCAAAGTCACACATAGTTCTCCTCACAAGGTCTCTCAAAGGACCTACACACAATTTTCCCATAATCAAGTTTTGATTAATATTTCTCTTCCATTATTAATGCTTAACAGTAGTTAGGAGAAAATAATAAGTATATAATTTAACAACCCATACTATAACACTTCCCTTTTAGGATATCAAGGTCTTGAATTAAACTCAATCCATTATTATTCATAAACTGACTTAAATATCCTTGGGTTTGTAAATTATCAATATATGGGCTAGGCTTATTATGAAATTTCCTTGGTTCACACAAGCCCATAGGAAAGCATTTCCATTTAATACTTATATAATAAGTTCAATAATGAGGCTCTTATAATCAAGGGGTCAATAGATACCTTCAAAGGAAAATCAATGATATTTAGAAGTTTGTTTTAAGTTATAATCAATGCATGAATCCTAATTAATTAACTTAGGAACACTATATTCATTAGACCAATACCTGAGAACATAACCCATTAATAATATTACTAATAATGTTCTTGATCTTCTAGTTTTCCTTTTCCCTATAAAGCAACCCATATTCTTATAATAGTCTAGTTCATTGATTGGGTAATTTATTTATACTAAATATGACCATGATGGTCAATAGCAAGGTCTCAAGAGATGTTAGATAGCATTATATCATAGGTTTATTTGTTAACTTAATTTCAACAACATAATCAAATTAAACGATAGTTAACCTCCATCTATAGTATGTGACCATATTACAACTCATAATAGATCTAATATCCTTCTTTCATTCACATGATATTTCCAATATCAAGGTTCTCACATTTAAGAGGTTGATAAACATCATGCAGCCATATAAAGCATTTTCCATAGTATGAACAAATTATCAAAAGTGTTGAGTTTCAGTATTAAAAACATGTTTAGTAAGTAGTATTTGTAGTACCATTAAATGGAATCACCATTACTTACAATATTATGCAACCTCGAGCCAAGACTTATATTTATTGCATCTTATCCTTGGTTCATATTAGAAGGTTATCTTGTAGCTAACAATTTGACATAGACTTCCTTGCCACCTTGTCTCACTTGGAGTCTTGGTGCATGAGCACCTTTGATAAAAAATTGTCAATCAAGTATGATATTGTGTAGGCTTTAGGATTTTGGAGATTTATGCATTAAATAAGGTCACATGGGCCATTTTCTATTGTAAAGAGTCATTTTAGTTGGTATTTAGGTGTTTAGTTGGTCTAGATTACAAATATTGCAAAAATAATGCAAAATGGTCAAGTTGAGCAAAAAATGCAAAAATTGCTAAAAAGTTTCAAAAAATAGATTTATGTGGAATGCCAACAGTTGGGTTATTCAAAAGTTAGTTCTAGGCATTGGATAGTTGGGTTTTGGGGGAAAAATTCTAAATAAGATGAAAAGGCATTGATGTAAGTTGATTTTGAAGTTTGGAAGGAAAGTAAATAAAGAAAACTTTGCTTTTTCTACAAATTTTCTATAATTTCATCTTTTCTCAGTCTTGTACAACACGTACAACAATAAGTTGATATAAATTTGTTCTGAACTTATTTAGTAGTGTGAGTTATCTTCTTAATACATTTTATTTGAGCCTTTAACATTTGATTTGGTGAAATTTTGGTCAATTTATGTGCAACTGGTTTGAATACCCTATTTTAAGGGTTTGTAAGTCTTCAAAATGAAAAACTGACATATTCCACTTACTGTGGCTACTATAACCTTTGGAATGGGTCTGAAACATTAGGGAATAGGTGTGTGGATGCTTTGGGAGTGCAGGGGAGGCCAAAAAGTGTGTTGGGCATGAAGCCTTAGGTGGGAAAATTGTGTTTTCCATGTGAAATAATGAGGTTTTTTTTTATATTGAGGGAAATAATGAGGTTTTGATTAAGTATGTGTAGAGGTTTTTAGACCTGTTTGAGGTGGTGGCAAGTTTAGATAAGGCCTGGAAATGTGTGTAAGGAAAGTAGAGGTGCAGAAACAACTTTTCTAATGTCAAAACCATAGGGGAGTAAGCATACAATACTTTTAATTTTCTAACTACAGTCCAACTAAGACACACATGAAGGAATAACAAAAATAGAGAAAATACACAAATACCAAGAATAATAGATTTTATGTGGGAAACCCTTATGGGAAAAAACCCAGCACACCAAGTTGAATCTCTTTGTATTACAGTAACAAACTATTACATATAATTCAGAGATGCAACTCTCAGGTTATCAGTTCTCAGGAGCTACATTCAAATGTTCATACAGATTTAGAATAGATCTCAACAATTTGATTTACTCATCGTCACAGTCTCAATAGAATTGATCTTCTTTAAACTAATCACATTCTGATTTTCCATCTGTGCATCCTTATCTGCCAATGCCAATCATAGACAGTTTCCATTCGAGCCTTGATTTTTCCCTGCATGCTATTTTTTCTAGCATTGCAAATGATGCATAAAATCAACTGTCATCATGTTTGAAAATTGCTTCCTATGATTGGTCCACAATGCTCCACATAGGATGGTCAGACTGGTCAAGAGCATTCAACTTTGTTGGCATATCGGTGAGACACTCATAGTGTCTCCCCGATGCCACAAAATTTCTCTATCGGTATCGCTATAGCTTCCATGAGTCGACAAGAAGCTATAACGACTGTTACATGTCATAACAAAACCATCGATGTCCAATTTGATCCTATCAGCAAAGGTTTCCCTTATTGGTGAGACTCATATCGAATGCACAAGTCACAATGAGCAAACAATCTATCAGAAAGACACTTCGTTCTCGCCAAGACCTTCTGTCGAGTTCATAAGTCATAGCGATGAGAACCACTATTGGCAAGACTCTTCATTCTCGCCAAGATTCATAGTGAAGTCTTCAGTCACAGCGATGAGCTATTCCTTTCGGCAAGACACTACATCTTTGCCAAGACCTTCTGCGGACAACCTTGTGCTACTCTGAAGCCTTTCACCTATCGGCAAGACCTCCACGGTTTTAGTGAGATGTCATACCGAAACAGAACTTCCACCAAAAGTCACACTATCGCCAAGACTCGTGTCTATTGCTTTGACCTTTCTCTGAGCTCCCTAAGTCTTACCGAAGACTTCTATCAGTGTGACTTAACTTCATCGCTGAGACATCTCCCCGTGACTCGTGAGTTACACCGATAGCTAAACCCAGTCAGTGAGACATCCACCAATCATTGAGACCTCTACCCGACAACCGAGCTAGTCTGATAAGATCACACTGTCACCCGAAGAAAATTCATTCGCCAAAAGGTCATGTCGAATGCCGAATGTCACAGTGATAGTCTTGTCGGCAAGACATCAATCTTGTCATGCCAATATGAACATTTTTGGAACTTGAGAATAGTTAGTCGGCCAGACATCCGTGATGTCACACCGACTTTTCCTTCAAGGAGTTTCTTGTTAGTAAGAATTGAGGCATAGATTCCAACAAGCTCCCACTTGATGAAGATCTTACTGACAACTCCAAAACATCATAAAACTACTGAGATTCATGGGCCAAGAGGCCCATCAAATTGGCACACC
Organism: Sequoia sempervirens; assembly: GCA_007258455.2. Classification (NCBI taxonomy): domain Eukaryota; kingdom Viridiplantae; phylum Streptophyta; class Pinopsida; order Cupressales; family Cupressaceae; genus Sequoia; species Sequoia sempervirens. Next base: position 16,786 of record VDFB02036862.1, on the reverse strand, counting down.
AACTGAACTTGTTTGTGCTCATAGGCTTCATCAATGCATCTGCAACATTCTCTAGAGTATCCACTTTCTCCAAAGAGACCTTCCCATCCTCCACCATATCCCCTACAAAATGATATTGTACATCTATATGTTTCGTCCTGGCATGGAAAGTAGGATTCTTTGCCAAACATATAGCACTCTAGCTATCATAGTAGATAGTAATCTTTCCTGCATCAAAACCAATGTTAGAACACAAAATTTTTATCCAGATTGCTTCTTTACAAGCATGTGTTGCTGCCATGTATTCTGCCTCTGTAGTGGACAAAGCGACTATAGCTTGCCGCTTGCTCATCCAACTCACTGCACCACCATTCATCATGAAAATATATCCACTGGTGGATCTTCTGCTGTCAATGTCCCCTGCCTAATCAAAGTCCACATAACCTCGAATACTGAGAGTTCTCTATGATTCAACCAAGTTACCATGGTAACACAAAGCATAGTCTGAAGTTCCCTTCAGATATCTAAACACTCTCTTCACAGCATCCCAATGTGTTCTTTCAGGATTAGCCATAAACTGATTAAGAACTCCCACTGCTTGGGTAATGTCTGGTGTTGTACAGACCATTGCATAAGGCACACTGGTCATGTCCTCCGTCTCAGTAGGAGATTTTGGACAATCCTCAACAGATAGTTTCATTCCCTGTGTAATTGGAACAATTAGCTGCTTGCACTTAATCATACAAAATGTCTCTAGAATAGTCATGATATACTTACTCTGACTAAGCCAAAGCTTTCTAATCTTCCTATCCCTGGTTATTTCCATTCCTAGAATATACCCTGCTGCACCAAGATCTTTCATTTCAAACTTTGCAGACAACTGAGACTTAAGATCAGAAATCATTAGCTTACTATTGCCTATGAACAACATATCATCAACATATAGAGCAATAATAAGTATTTGATCACTTTCAGATTTGTAATACACACAGTGATCACATTTTGATCTTACAAATCCCAATGACAAAACAAATGTGTCAAACTTTTGGTACCACATTCTAGGAGACTGTTTTAAACCATACAGAGATTTCTTCAATTTGCAAACCAGTCTTTCCTTACCTTTTTCCACAAAATGCTCCAGCTGGGACATATAAATTTCTTCTTCAAGATCACCATGAAGAAACATTGTCTTTACATCCATCTGCTCAATTTCTAAGTCATATGCTAATGCAAGTGACAAAAGAAATGTAATGGATGTCAGCTTAGCTATAGGAGAAAAGATTTCCCCATAGTCAATTCCCTCTACCTAGGAATAACCTTTTGCAACCAACCTTGCTTTATATTTTTCTACACTACCATCCAAACCAATTTTCTTTTTGAATATCCATTTGCAACCTACAAGGTTTTCTGCCTTTAGGCAATGGAACCAAACTCTAGGTATCATTCTTTTCTAATGATGCCATTTCTTCATTCATGGCTTCCAACCAAGAGTTTGAATCAGACATTTTAAATGCCTCTTTCACAGTCCTAGGTTCATCAGTGCTAGAAATTAAAGCATAGGCACAAGTAGACTCAATTAAAGAAAACCCATACCTTTCATGTCGCTTTCTTTCACGAGTTGACCTCCTCACAGGCTGAGGCTGAGGTGGTTCTTCATCATCTTCAGAACTTTCAGAACTACTTGAGCTCTCCTCGGTATCAGGTACATTTTGATTTTTCAATTCCTCCTTATTTGGTGTCTGAGGAATTGCTGCTACATCCTTTTTATTTTCTGATTTCTTCTCTGACTGCAGATCCAATGTAGAAGGTTTCAGCTCATGAAAGATAACACTCTTGCTGTACAAAACCTTCTCAGTCTCAGGATTCCAAAGCTTGTATCCTTTTATTCCAGCGCTATAGTCAATAAAAATACATTTCACAGCTTTGTTTTCTAGCTTAGATCTTTTTTCAAATGGCACATATGCATATGCCTCACAGCCAAAGACACGAATATGTCTCAAAGAGGGATTCCTTCCAGACCATTCTTCTAAAGGCGTCTTCTCAACAAGAGCAAAGTTAGGAGAATGATTTACCAAGTAACATGCTGTAGATACTGCTTCAGCCCAGAACTTATCCTCCAAGCCAACACTACTCACCATACTTCGTGCTCTTTCCATTACTATCCTGTTGAACCTTTCAACAACTCCATTTTTTTGTGGAGTGTAAGATGTAGTCTTATGTCTCTTAATTCCATGATCTATACAGTACCTTTCGAATTCATCTGAACAAAACCCACCGCCATTGTTAGTCCTTAAGCATTTTATTTTCTTACCAGTCTGATTTTCAACAAGATTTTTAAATTCCTTAAACTGACTGAACACTTCTGATTTACTTTTCAAGAAATATACAAATGTCCTTATAGAATAATCATCAATAAACGACACATATTATCTTGATTTAGACAGAGAAGGAACATTTTCTGGACCAAACACATCAGAATGTATATAATCAAGGAAACCAAAAGATTTGTGAGGACTGGAATAAAATGAAACACGGTGTTGCTTTCCATATATGCAATGTTCACAAAATTCGAACTCAAGGTTACAATCATCAAGCCCTTCTACCAGGTTTTTATTTTTCAAGATTTTTAAAACTTTTTCACCAATGTGGCCAAGCCTATGATGCCAAAGCATAGTCTTTTCTGTTGGAAGTTTAACCTCCATGGCATTTACTCCATCAGGAATGTTTTCCTTCCTTTCTCCATGAGTAGCCTCAAGTGACTTTGTAGAGACACTGTTGCATTGGATAGCCAGTGCATCCAGCTTGTACAAATTACCAATTCAAGCACCCCTTGCTAGCACTATAGAGCCTCTAGTCATCTTGCAGCCATTTCCAAAGAATGTGACCTACACTCCGATATCATTCAACTTACTTACAGAAAGTAGGTTACGAGCCAGACCTGGTATATGCATCACATCATTGATTCCCTTCACTCTTCCATCAGGGAATTGAATTTTGACTCTACCTCAACCAACAATTTCCAAAGATGAATCACTTGCTAAGTACACCTTTCCACCACTGTATTCTTCATACTTTGTGAACCAATCTCTATGAGATGTCATGTGGAAAGATGCTCCAGAATCAATCATCCAGACATCATCTGATGCCCATGTAGCCAAAGCTGCAATGAAGGCGTCTGCATCACTCTGAGAAGAATCATTTCCATAAGAGTTCTTCTTCTTTTTCTCCTACTTGCAATCCTTTCGGACATGACCAGGTTGCCCACAATTCTAGCATTTCACTTTGGACTTCTTGCCAGGAGACTTTGATCTCCCTTCTGATTTCGATCTAGACTTCTTGTCCTTCTTCTTGCCTTTCTCTTTTGGTCTACCTCTGACAGCCAGAGCCTCCTTTGCCATCTCAGAAGATTTTCTTCTCATTTCTTCTAATAACAAAGAAGCAACAACATCTTCCATCTTGAAAGTGGATGTCGTACTCCCAATAGCCATCACTAGATGATCCCAAGAATCAGGCAGAGAACACAACAATAGCATGCAACGATCTTCATCTTCAATCTTTACACCAACAGATGTTAACTGAGCAATCAACATGTTGAAAGCATTTAAGTGATCAGCAATAGATCCTCCCTCTTGCATTCTCAAAGAATACAGCTTCTTCCTCAAGAACAACTTGTTGACCAAGGACTTGCCCTGATAAATAGATGCTAATCTTTTCCACAAAGAAGAAGCAGTCTTTTCTTCATGCATGTTTAGAAGAATAGAGTATGCCAAATAGAGTCTTATCAGCCCTTTAGACTTTCTATCTGCTAGGTCCCAATCCTCTTGCTTCATACCTTGAGGCATTGTTCCAGACACAGTAGTCCAATATCTCGATCAACTAGCATATCTTCCATTTTGAGTTTCCACAACTCAAAATTGCTACCATTGAATTTCTCTATTTCCATCCTACTGGATGTGCTTGCCATCTCAATCTGTAATTAAATTATCAGACCTCTACAAAAATCCCACTGGAAAAGGATTGACACAAAAAACCCAACCCACTCACAAGGACAACACAACTGGCCAGGCTCTGATACCACTTGTAAGGAAAGCAGAGGTGCAGAAACAACTTTCCTAACGTCAAAACCACAAGGGAGGAAGCAAACAATACTTTTAATTTTCTAACTACAGTCCAGTTAAGACACACATGAAGGAATAATAGAAATAGAGCAAATACACAAAGACCAAGAACAACAGATTTTACGTGGGAAACCCTTATGGGAAAAAACCCACCACACCAAGTTGAATCTCTTCTTATTACAGTAATAAACTATTACATACAATTCAAAGATGCAACTCTCAGGTTATCAGTTCTTAGTAGCTGTATTCAAATGTTCATGCAGATTCATAACAGATCTCAACAATTCGATTTACTCATCGTCACAGTCTCAACATAATTGATCTACTTTAAACTAATCACATTCTGATTTTCCATCTATGCATCCTTATCCGCCAATGCCAATCATAGATAGTTTCCATTCGAGCCTTGATTTTTCCTTGCATGCTATTTTTTCCAGTGTTGCAATTGATGCATAAAATCAACCGTCATCATGTTTGAAAACTGCTTCCTATGATTGGTCCACGAAGCTCCACATATAATGGTCAGACTGGTCAAGAGCATTCAACTTTGTTGGCATATCGGTGAGACACTCACAGTGTCTCCCCAATGCCACAAATTTTCTCTATCGGTATCGCTATAGCTTCCACGAGTTGGCAAGAAGCTATAACGACTATTACATGTCATAACGAAACCATCGATGTCCAATTTGATCCTATCGGCAAAGGTTTCCCTTATCGGCGAGACTCATATCGAATGCACAAGTCACAACAAGCAAATAATCTATCGGCAAGACACTTCGTTCTCGCCAAGACCTTCTGTCGAGTTCATAAGTCATAGCGATGAGAAACACTATTGGCAAGACTCTTCGTTCTTGCCAAGACTCATAGCGAAGTCTTCAGTCATAGCGATGAGCTATTCCTTTTGGAAAGACACTACATCTTTGCCAAGACCTTCTGCCAACAACCTTGTGCTACTCTGAGCCTTTCACCTATTGGCAAGGCCTCCATAGTTTTAGTGAGATATCATACCAAAACAGAACTTCCACCGAAATTCACACTATCGCCAAGACTCATGTCTATCACCATGACCTTTCTCTGAGCTCCCTAAGTCTTACCAAAGACTTCTGTCGGCATGACTTAACTTCATCACTAAGACATCTCCCCGTGACCCGTGAGCTACACCGATAGCTAAACCCAGTCGGCGAGACATCCACCAATCGCTGAGACCTCTCCCTGACACCCAAGTTAGCCCAATAAGATCACACTGTCACCTGAAGAAAATTCATTTGCCAAAAGGTCATGTCGAATGCCGAATGTCACAGCGATAGTCTTGTCGGCAAGACATCAACCCCATCACGCCGATATGAAATTTTTTGGAACTTGAGAATAGTTAGTCAGCTAGACATCCGTGATGTCACATTGACTTTTCCTTCAAGGAGTTTCTTGTCAGTAAGAATTGAGGCACAGATTCCAACAATGTGATTTTTATTAAAATCCTAGGTTTTTGGTTTTGGCACTTGGGTGAGTGAATTTCTGAGAAAAAAATGAAGAACCCTTGGTTTGATTGCATGTAGATTGCTTCCCAATTGAGCTTAGTGATTTTAAAGAAGCTTTGAGGCAAGGTCCTTTGTAAAATAGGCCTAATTTGAGACCTAGTTGGCGTAGAAAACCAGTTTTGAGAAATATTTTTCAAAGAAACATATTGAGGAATGTTGATATGTGTTTTAGCACCCTAATGGGTCCCTGAAAATTTTCTAGTGTTGAATTGAGAAGACCTTCTCTAATAAAATATATACTTGATTAAGTTAGATTGCAGTGCTACAAGGAATTTAGTTGGCTTGGTGAAAAGAGGAGAATTTTGAAGAATTGTGACTTGAAGGTTATTGATTTTGTGTGGAATTGTGTTGTGTGGTTGTAGGACCTCCCCTAGTTGCTATCAAATGGTATCAGAGCAAAGGTAGTAGATCTTTATGGAAGAAGATTGTAGTTTGAGAAAGAAAGATTGGAAAGTGAAGGGACAAAGTGAATAAGATGCCTCCAAAAGGAAAGAATGTGACATAGGAGATGAGTGACTTGAAGAGTCATTATATTAGAGAGATCAGAGAATTGAAAGAGATATTGGAAGCCTTGGATACAAGCAAGAGGAGAGAAGAAGTTGAAAGCAGTGATTCAGATGATTCAGATGAAGAAGAGTTTGAAGATGTTGAGGAAGAACTTGATCTAGAAGATTAGAGAATGGTCAAATTGTTGAAGGCAGTCAAAGGTGACAAGTATAAGGTGAAAACTGATGTTAAAATTTTTGGTGGAAACATGAATGAATAAGAGTTTTTAGATTAGATAGCATCTTTGGACAGTTATTTTGAGTGTGAAGACATTCCAGAGGAATAGAGAATCAAGATTGCAAAGACAAATTTAAAAGGTCATGCACTTTTTGTGGTGGGATTATCTGTAGTCAGAAAAAAGGAAGCAAGGAAAATCAAAGATTGTGACATGGGATAAGATGGTAGCCAAGATGAAAGGTAACTTTATCCCTTCTGATTATTCTATTTAGATATTTAAGAGGTTGCAAATTTTAATGCAAAAGGAAATGGATGTAAAAGAATACATTGAAGAGTTTTAAAAATTAAGTATGAGATCTAACCATAATGAGAATGAGGATGAGAAAATTTCTAGGTACTTGGGTAGTTTGAGATTTAATATACAAGATGAATTGGCTTTAACAAATTCTAGGAGTGTAGAAGAATGTTTTCAAATAGCATTGAAGGTTGAAGAAAAGGTAAAAAGAAGAAAAGAGAAGATAGTTAGAGGAAGAGGCAACATAACAAGAGGAAGAGGAACTTTCTCTACTCCAAGACAAACAAGTGAGAACCAAGAGGATTCACCTAAAAGAGATGAGAAAGTTGCATATTTTAGAGGTGGTTTTAGAGGCACAAGGGGTAGATTTTGGTGGTGGAAGGAATCCTAACATTTTTGCAGGTAGGTGTTTCAATTACAAAGAGTTTGGTCACCCTTCTTGGAAATGCCCTGGAAAATTTGGTTCAACATCAAGTGGAGGAGAAAGGAAGAATGAAAGGAGAGCACAAATTGTTCAAGAAGACGAAGCTGAGAGTTCGAATTCCAATAGTATTCATGTTGCTCTTGAAGTAGGTGAAAGTTTGATGATGAAGAGACAACTCTTGAAGACGTCTAAGGAGGAGTTGATTCAGAGAAGAGCATTGTTTAGGACAACTTGTAGATTCAAAAACAAGGTATGTAAGGTGATATTTGATTCTAGATGCACTGATAACATGGTATCTAGTGAAATGGTGGATAAATTGAATTTGGGAAGAGTACCTAGAGAAAATCCATACAAAGTGTCATGGGTACTTAGTGATAATCAATCCATTGTGGTGAGTGAATAAGCTTCAGTTGAATTTCAAATTGGCAGATACAGGGATAAAGTTGTTTGTGATATATTGCCTATGATTTGTTGCCATGTTTTGCTAGGAAGACCCTGGCAGTTTGATAGGTCAGCAATGTATAATGGAAGAAAAAAAAAACTTATACCATTGAAAAGGATGGGAGAAAATTCATTTTAACTCCATTGAATGAAGAGAGAAAATAGCAAGGCGATATCATCATGATAGGGAGAAAAGAGTTTGTAAGTATTGAAGAAAATAAGAATAAAGGGTTGGCAGCCAATGCAAGGCTTAACACTAATGGGACAGTAGGAAGGAGAAATGAAGATAATGTACAGATAGTGATGAAGAGAGATGCTTTCATATGGAAGAGGAAAGTAGATGGAAATGAGTCTCAGACTGATATAGTGCAGCATAAGAGTGAAAATCCTGTGGAAAGGAAAGAAGTGAATGAAGGGATTTTGATAGGGATAGTCATGTGTCCTATAGAAGAAAAGAATCAAGTGAAGAGACAAAAAATAGTTGATGCCACAGAGGTTTGTGAGGGTGATGAGACAGTGAAAAATTTACTTGTAGGTATGGCAAAGATGTCAAAGTATGATGGTACAATTGACAGAGGAAAAGGTGTCGTTAATAAGGACATTGGACAAAGATCCAAGCATGAAGAGAAAGTAGGAGTGATGGAAGTTGGTAAAATTTTGTGTACAAAGGTAAAGGAGAGTGTGACATCAGTATTTGATGATGGAAAAGGTAAAGAACAAACCACAATACAATGTAAAGGAATGGAGTATGAAACACATGTTGACAAGGACAAGGTTGTCAAGGACAGTGAAGAACAAAGGCAAGATGACCCTGATAAAGGAGTTCCAGAAGGTAAAAGGAAAGGAAAGAAAAGTATAGTGGTGAACAATTTGCAAGAGAATTTCCAAGAGACTTGGAAAAAATCAAAGTTGGGGTGTATGGTGCAGGAGCACCTTTGATAAAAAATTGTCAATCAAGTATGATATTCTGTAGGCTTTAGGATTTTGGAGATTTATGCATTAAATAAGGTCACATGGACCCTTTTATATTGTAAAGAGTCATTTTAGTTGGTCTTTAGGTGTTTAGTTGGTCTAGATTACAAATATTGCAAAAATAATGCAAAATGGTCAAGTTGAGCAAAAAATGCTAAAAAGTTGCAAAAAACAGATTTAAGTGGAATGCCAATGGTTGGGTTATTCAAAATTTAGTTCTAGGAATTAGACAGTTGGGTTTTTGTGGAAAAAGTATAAATAAGATGAAAAGGCATCGATGTAAGTTGATTTTGAAGTTTGGAAGGAAAGTAAATAAAGAAAACTTTGCTTTTTCTATAGATTTTTTGTAATTTCATCTTTTCTCAGTCTTGTACGGCCCGTACAACAAGAAATTGATCTAAATTTGTTTTGAATTCATTTAATAGTGTGAGTTATCTTCTTAATACATTTTATTTGAGCCTTTAACATTTAATTTGGTGAAAGTTTGATCAATTTTTGCGTAACTGGTTTGAATATCTTGTTTTAAGGGTTTGTAATTCTTCAAAATGAAAAACTAACCCATTCCACTCATTGTGGTTACTATAACTTGTGGAATGGGTCTAAAACATTAGGGAATAGGTGTGTGGATGCTTTGGGAGTGCAAGGGAATCCAAAAAGTGCATTGGGCATGAAGCCCTAGGTGGGAAAATTATGTTTTCCATGTGAAATAATGAGGTTTTGATATGGTAAAGTTAGTAAAAGGTTGGGGAACCATTATTTCTTGTTTGATTAAGTATGTGTAGAGGTTTTTAGACCTGTTTGAGGTGGTGGAAAGTTTAGATAAGGCTTGGTAATGTGATTTTCATTAAAACCCTAGGGTTTTGGCTTAAAAGGAAGGTTTTTGGTTTTGACACTTGGGTGAGTAAATTTTTTAGAAAAAATTGAGGAACTTTTGGTTTGATTGCATGTAGATTGCTTCCCAATTGAGTTTAGTGATTTTGAAGAATCTTTGAGGCAAGGTCCTTTGTAAAATAGGCCTAATTTGAGATCTAGTTGGCATAGAAAACCAGTTTTGAGAAAGATGGTTTTTCCCCTAACGGGGTTTCCATGTAAAAATCTTGGTGTTATGTGTGATTCTGATGTGTTTTTCATTTATTCTTTCATGATTAATGATCATATCTGAGAGTAAGGTTAATAAGTTGAATAATTTTGAATTTCAGTGACAACTGATTCACCCCCCCTCTCAGTTGTTTTCCCTTGAGTTGCCAACACCTTTTTTTCAATAAAACTAATAAATTAGATAAAAAAATTCCAATAGAAAAAACTTAACAATTGCATGAGAACATGGATTAGAGTGTACTCTTTTAAACCATCAATTTTTCCACCTCATTTGGTTTGTTTGGAAGTTGGTCTTTCCACCTGTGAAAATGCAAAGGGTCACAGTAGAAGGGGATGGATTTGTCCACCTAACATGCACAACTCTAGAAGGAATGTGGGAGACTCTTGAAGGAACCTTTGGAAAACCATATGACTCCTTAATTTTTTAAAATAAGTTGATTGGGAAATCCGGACCTTTTTGCGTTCTCCGGTTTGGACTTTTTGTATTTAAAAGGTGTCAACATTTTTTCCCTTCAAAATTTTCGTTGAGGATTCCTAGGAACTTTTTTGTTGTTGGAGCGGGCACTCGCTCATTTGCTTCATTACCTTGACTGGACTATGGAGGGTGAGATTGACGTAGAGAGCGAGTTTATATTAACTATTTCCAGAAAAACTCTACAATTTTCTTGTCCTTCATGGAGCCTCATAGCTGAATATCCGATCTAAGAAAATTTGTTTGATAGGTTTTTTTCATTTTTAATCTTTTTAATTGCATTGCAAATGCACAACATTGGCATGCATTGTTTAGCAATGAGGTCAAGGTAGAGTGTGAGGTCTGTTGGGAAAAGATTCCAACTAAAGTGGGAAAAGAATGAAAACACAAACCAAAGAGACACTAAGACAAGGAGGCATAATATTTTGTATTTCATTCATTCACAAAATATTACATTCAAAATGATTACACAAAAATAAGAGCTAAAGCTCTATATATTCTTCATACAACAAACTGTGCATATTTCAGCGCACTGGAGCTTTCTTGTGTGTTGTTGCATGTTGGAAATATTTTGGAGTACTGAAGCACTGCTCTCTATCAAAGTCTTTTGCTGCTGCAAGTTCTCTTAAGCATTCCCTTTCCTGTTATGTTGAACATTCCTCCTTGTTTGTTGCTACAAAAACTTGTTGTCACATAAAGAAAAAAATTCTATTCAACCTTTTGTCTCACCTTCCTTTCCCCCAAAAATTGGTACCCAATTTCAAATTCACCTACCGAAATAAATTTGTTGCCAAAGCACATTAACTGGGATAGAAAATATCAAACAATGCAATTGGGGGGAACAATCCAAAATGGATCTCATTTGACTAGGCATTTATTGCATTTTCTTGTTGCTGCTCAGGATTAAATATTCCAACAAGGTCAAGGTAGAGTATGGTGCAAAATTGTGAAAATATATTTGTTATCTTTTATGTTAAATAAATAAATAGATTGTAATATTTAGTTAAATCGCAACATTTAAAGTTTGGACAAATAAAGTAAACATGGACAGGGATTCTAATAAAAGGATCCATCATTAAATAAGGGTAACAATTTCTTTGAATTAAAAATATTTAATTAATCTTAAATTAAAATGGTTTCAGATCAACAATTAAGAGGAATAGTTGTGTCCCTTTCAAAAGAAAAAAAATAATGAAGGTTTTTGTCTCCCTCAAACTTGAAAATATAAGAGGAAAATTTCATTTGAGAAGGACATCCATAACATCATTTAATCAATCAATTAATAATACATATTATGACTCCTAATGTGAAAGATTGTGACTCTTAATGTGAAGGGTTGCGACTCTCTCAATAATAAGATATAAAAGAGAGATCATTTCCTTGTGAAAAAGTAAAAGGAGGAATAAATCTATCAATCAAATTGAAAATACATTATTATTCTCAAAAGACATCAATGAAGGGTAATAACCCATTTATTATGAAAGTGCGGCGACTCTTTCAAGAAAAGAATATAAAATGGAAAATCAGTTCATTGACATTCAATCAACAATCATCACTCATCTATCCATCAAGAAATCAAGCAATCAAAATATCAAAAAAATCAATCAAGCAAACAACAATAAGTCCATCAAATCACTAAATTATCAAATCATTCAAGCATCCAAACATTCAATCATCAAATCATTTAAGCATCAATCATTCAATCATCAATTCATCCAAGAACACATTCAAATATCAAGTGAAAATTGAGAAATCAATTGAAATATATCAATTCATTGCAACACTAAATACACAACAAAAAAATCTACTCAAACAACCATCATTTATTGATGCATACAATTATTATCCAAAGATTCAAGTATCAATCCATCAAAAAATATTAATCAACAATAGTCTAGCAAATACATCAACCTATCAATTGTGAATTCTAGGTTATTTGCAAACCAAATGGGGTACAAGCTCACAGGGTGAGCTAAGGTTTGGAGGGATAGGGTCTTTTTTTACCTTTGACACTCTAGGGATGGGGTCCTTGGTATTGACACCATTGAGTTAGGGACGAGGTCCTTGAATTCAACAGATTTACAAAGTTTGCTAGGAAATTTATGATTTGACTCCTTGAATATTGTGCTATTATTTATTGATTTGAACTTTGTATTCACTTAGCTTCCTAAGCAACTCATCCCTATTGATATCCCCTTTAGCCTGTGGCCCTTCTAATGTACCAGGTTCTACTATTGAAATGGGCACACTTCCGATGTTATATGGCACAATTTCCCATGAAGAACTTACTTCAGTAGTAAACTCTGGGGGTACTACTTCTTGTGAAGTAGTGGGGGAGTCAACATCATTCTGCTTAGGCTTTCCAGGTTGAAATCTTTTCAACATATCCTCCAATAATGATACCTTTGTCTGCAACTACATATTATACCACTCAAGGTCTCCATATTTAACTAACAAGTTATTGCACTCTGTCCCGAGCTTATCCTTTTATGTAGTCACAGACTCTACAATGGCCCTTGTGAATTGTGCAACATGCACTGACATATTTGCAGCTTCCAAGGCTGATGTTTTTGACACTCTTTTTATTATTAGGCCTCCACTATAGTTAGGTGCAAGCTTAGCAATATCAGAGTTTCTTGTGATTAGGGAAAAGACAATATAGCCAAGGCTTCCCATTTCTCACTGAAAGCAAACCCCTATAATGCAAGTGCAACTTCTTCTCCTATATCATAGAGAGGCCTGTTACATTTCTTTATTGTGTCAAAACTATGGCAGAAGCAAGATCCCATTCTAGTAGCAACAAAATTCCATTGGTCCTTACCAATTGTTGACTCTCCTTTGTAGTCATTTTTTGGAATCTAGTTCTCATTTCATTTAACACTTGTTATTTTAAAAAATCCTAAAAGAGAACATTACAATATTGGAGTCAAACCTAAAGGTACAACCTTCGGGTGATTTGGAACTGACTTACCAGTTTAGTTAATCCAAAATTTCCATTTGAAATTGCTACCTATAGTTAATCCAAAATTTCTATGTGAAATTGCTACCTATATGAAATTAATCATACTCTCACTTTTTCTGCTAACTTGTCATGGTATATTCATTACACAAAATCTGAGCGGAATATTCGTATACAAGTGCAAACTCAATTTTTATTTGTATGGTGGAAAGGCTACAACTTGTTTTGCTACGGACAACAATAATTTTATGTCCAAACAAGCAGGAGTAATAGCAAGTCTTGTCGATATTTTCCTACGATGCTATAAGCATGCATATACGGAGAAACTATAATCTTGGTCTTCATCATTACAGATCACATATATGTGCAGATACGTAATCTGCTTGTATTTACTACACTCAGATGTTCCCTTCCCTGGCTCTAATTTCCTCTATCTAAAATGGTTATGTTTGCATGTTTTGCCATCAAAAGAGAATCTGGATACTGAAATCTTTTGCCTAAAGTCTTGATGCGGAAAGTTTGATCAAATCCTTTCTTAGTGTCTTTCCCGCTGCAGTTTTTGGAATCCCACTCACAAAAGCCACCTTGCGAACTTTCTTGTAAGGTGCCACCTGAAATAAGACATACTTCTGATTATTAAACAACACTTGAAGAGATTGAAGGAAGTCCTAAAATTCCAATCTAATAATGAGAAATCAAAACTCAATGAGCTGAGCTCAAGTTTCAAAATTTTTAAAGCAAATGACCTGTTTGGCAACAAAGTAGACAACAGTAGCTTCAGAGAGTGTGCTACCCTGTTTCCTTACGATATATGCCATTGGAACTTGCCCTGCTTCTTTGTCCAGAAACCTGCACCAAAGAACAACAATTTCAACGATCTGTCACACAACATAGAAACTCATGATTACCAATGTTGTGCTGAAGAGTTTTTTCAGTAGTACAAAACTCTCTGAATACTGAATAGGAGTTGAATAAGGTATCAACATTTAAGTTTGTTTCAAAAAGACGGGTATTGTAGATGTTTCAGGGTAGAAGTGAGAATGCAAATCAATTATTACTTACGGTATCACTGCGACATCAGCAATATCAGGATGAGAAAGCAGAAGTGCTTCTAATTCTGCTGGAGCAACCTGCAAATCAATGCATAGAAATATCAAATTATCATAACAAGTCAATCCTATTAAATATATGAGACATTTAGTTTGATAGTTTCTTGCTTTGACAATGTAAACAATTTTTTCATTAATATTTAGAATCATATTCTATGGTCCATCATAAGAATAATTGACTAGAAAAGAAAATTATTTACATAATCAAATTCTTAATTTGATCGAAGCAAATGAAGCTTAATACCTGATAACCTTTGTATTTTATCAGTTCTTTCAGCCTGTCTACTACAAAGACGTAGCCTTCATTATCAATGTAGCAAAGATCACCTGTACGTAGCCAGCCACTTTCGTCCATAGCTAAACTAGTAGCTTCTGGATTGCTAAAGTAGCCTGCAATTGAATACAACAGGTTATAGGTTTAGTGATAATCTTCTCATGGGAATCTTTTGGTGGTGTATAGAAAATGACTTTTTAGCGAGAATCCATATCTGCAAGAACTTTCGGTGCACAGAAATTGCGACTTGCACAGCATTTGAGTTGAGTTGATTTCCAGGGTTACTAGAATAAGCTTGTGAGGTTGGCAGCACTTGACCTTGTAAAAAACCCAAAACAACATCTAGCAATGCAAAACTAAATTGAAAATACTTTGAGACCAGAAAGAAATGTTTAATCAGGAAAAATATAAGGGATTTTCAAGCAAATGGCATTGTGCATTGCATCCGATGCTTGCCGTTTCTCCTTTCCCCATTCTATGGAACTAAATATTACTGCTAATAGTAATAACCCTTGGTAGCCACACCCAATTCTTGAATGTGGTTTGCTACCTTGCATATAAACTTTTCATTGTACATTTGTATTTTTTATATTTTGAATTCTCTAATTTTAAATGTTAGATAAGTGGTGCATATTTTTTTTTATCTTTAATAGGTTGGATGTGGTTAATTCTATTAGTGGTAGAAATTCTTTCTGGGTGTTATTTTGAGTTCTTCCTATTTTCATCAATGTTTTAAAGTATTTATTTTTAACATTTGCATAATTCATGTAATTTATAAAACCATTTTCAATATGTCTATTTATATTCTCACATGCTTAAGAATGAATCAAGATAGATTCAATAATGAATCAAATTCATTATTGAATTGAAGAACGATTGAATTTTATCAATAATAATTTTTTTTACTGTATTTTCCAGAAGAATTTTCTTAATTAAAAATAATACATATTGTTTTTACTCTATTTAATCTATATCGCTTCAAACACTAGGACACCCACCATTGTAGTAACTTAGCTTGCATCCTATAATTGTTGTTCGTTAGTTCTAAATTTTGTGAAGGTTCATGCTATTGCATTTTTTTTATTGGCTACATATTGGGTGGCGTTATGGGCCACGTTATAGGAATAATGGGGAGTAAAAACTGGGTCACACTTTTCATTTGACTGTTAGCATCTGACGAACACACCCATCATAAACTTACCAAATGCCAGAGCAGTTTTGGGTAACCTTAATTAATTTCCATCACAAACTTAGCACATATTACACAAACATAGGGAAGGAAGAAAAATTCCACACCTTTCATAATTGTTGGGCCCCGAAGCCACAACTCTCCCCTTTGATTTGGAGGGAGAGCAAGGCCAGAATCAGGATCCACTATCTTTGCATCAGTATTTGGGGCCAACATGCCTGCTGTTCCGTAGTGTCTGCTCTCTTCTTGGGTGTCTGTGGATGCTCCTATTGCTGTTGTTTCTGTCAGTCCATAACCCTGGAAAAAAATGTTACCCCAATCAGAAAAGAAAAACAAGGCTTAAAGCTTCCAATGTCGAAATGTTGAAAACAAAACAAAACTTTTTTCTTCTAGAAAGTCATGTCATCATAATTTTTGAAAACATCCACATTTGATATCATCTTTTTTGATCTTTGTGATCTATGGTCTTCATGATGCATTATGATGCATTATGAAGGGTGATCTAAAACATATGGTCCTCATAATGAATCATGAAGGGTGATCTAAAACAACAAGATGTAATGCATAACAATTTTCAAAACTCTGGATGTTTTGAATCCAAGACATCCATATTCATTGAAACCATAAATGTCTAATTAAATCTGAAGATGATCCAAAGCAATGGCAATTTAGGCAATTGTTGTAAATTTCATGGATTTTGAAAGGTGATCCGAAACATGGATGATTTCAAACCTTGTTATCACATTATTTAATAATCTTTTCTTCTACCAAAAATGAGGTTACTGAAAGACCCAAAACAAGGAGGGCTGACTTACCTGCATTATTGTGACGGAGGGAAACTTAGAAATAAACTCTTCAGTTAACTCCTTGCTGAGGGGTGCCCCTCCAGAAATCACAGAATGCAGAGACTTCAAATCATACTTCCTAGCAATCTCTGTTTTTGTCAGAGCCAGCAATATTGGACGTACAAGAGGCAAATAGGTCACTCTGTGCTTTTCAATGGCCCCAAGCATTTCCCCTAACTCAAATTTAGATAGCACAACAATAGTTGACCCAGAGGCCAGCAGCCCACATGCAAAAGCTGCAAGGCCATAGATGTGAAACATGGGCACAGTGCACAAATAACAATTATCAGAAGCGGTAGGCTTTGTCATAACACAGGCCATGGATATGAGGTTTCTGTGGGTGGAGATGACAC